>CABHPR010150601.1:28742-39712 GCA_902168415.1 Peromyscus melanophrys | reverse complement strand
GGGAGGGAGGGAGGGAGGGAGGGAGGGAGGGAGGGAGAGAACAAGAGCACACTGCATTGAGCTAAAGTTAACAAGCAAGTGGTGTATCCCATGCAATTATCTCCATAGAAACCCATTCCTATCAACCAAGGCATGTACAACGGTGACATAAATAAAAGAAGCAGTAAGTCCCCAGCTGCCAGTCTTCTCGATTGTGTTAAAGAATGGGTAGTTCACTTCCATTAAACACGTAGTGTAAAAACAGCCTGATGGCTCCATTAAACAATTCCACAAACCGTCATAGTTATTTCTCAACTAAAAGCTTAATATGCTGTAAATACTTATTTTTAATTTGATGCATCAAAGTATTGAAAATATCCATAGATTGTGATGTGTGTGTTTGGGTCTGTGTGTACATGAGTGCATACATGAATGAATCTTTCCATTCTTAATCAACATTATATATGTATGTATATATATTTCATTTATATATATATAAATGAAAAACTGATGAAAGTGATAAAATTACATGTGCATGTGCATATAATTTAGAAGTTCAAAAAATTATGCAGGGCTGGTAGGCAACTGGTATCTCCTCCCATTTCCCATGGTAGTTTCTGTGTTCTATCATCTACCTTTCTTCTGAATATGTCTGTTTTAAACTTCTTCAAATCTTTCACTTGGCATTTGTCTCCCAAACATGTTAGTGCAGTTGCCATTTTATTCTTTGTTTTGGGCAAAGTGAGTTCTCTTATGATACATGCGAATTTATATCTTATATATATCATTCACAATGCCCTTAAAGACCTCATAATTTTCAGCTTGATGAATAATCAATATGTTTAACTATGGTTTTTACTAATATTATCATAATATACTTCTTGGCTCAGCCATGTCAAATGATTTTATAATTATATTTCTATTCCTTAATACTGATTTTCCTTAGGGTATTAATGATCACATTTTTTTTTCTTTGTTTTCTCTGATCGACTTGGTCACAAATACTTGATAATTATAAATCTTTGCTCACTACATTCAAGCATGGCAGATGTTCTCTTTGTCCTTCCCTCACGCCCCCTTCCCTTTCTCCTCTCCTTCATGGCCATGTCTCCCTTTTCCATCTTTGTCCTTTCACCTAAACAAGTAGATACAATCGAACTTAGTAACATGTTAGTTAGTGATATGCTCCCCCACTTCCACCCACCCCACACATCCCAGAAAAAGCTCCAGACAAGATTCTTAACACTTCTGAAGGGAACTGGAGCATGCATGGGTGGGACACTATTCCGTGATAAGGAAGGACAGACTTTTATAGTTAATGGTAAAATTTTATTTCTTAATCTGGGTAATGGTATATACTCTATAACCCACCACATTTATATCTACTAAATATTTAATATAAGCTACTTGAAAAAGTCAATATTTCTTTTTTTTCCGTATCTTTTTTCTTTGCAGCATTTTATCTTCTCATTAGGTGATGACTTTCTTGGGTGACTATTTCAATATTGAACTTACATCCTATAGTGGTTCATGTTGTAAGCTAGATGGTAGAAGACAGTGACCAACTAGAATGATCCTGGCCTTTCTCCAAAACTGTTAGTGTTGATTATTTTTTTACGATGTTGGTTATGCTAGGGCGCTGGTTAAACGGCGCTGCACCCCCCCTTGGCTGGTCACCGCCCGCGGCTGCCATGCTGGCGGAGGAGCATGCTGATTAAAAGAATCATAACCATGGTTAACCTTTTTAGAGCTTTATTGGGGGGGGAGAGGTAGAGAGAGAAGGAGAGAGAGAGAGACAGAGAGAGAAGGAGACAGAGAAAGAGAGAAACAGAGAGACGGAGGGGGGGAGGGAGAGAGAAAGGGAGCCCGACGGGAGGAAAGGAGCGGAGAGAAAGAGAAAGAACAGAGAGCCCACCCGCTTTTTAGGCTGGGGCACTGGCGAAGGCTGATGACGTAATTAAAGACCAAACCCTTACAGTTAGCACATTCAACATCATGGTAAAGAAAAAAATGAAAACAGTTCAAGCACTAAAAGCTGCTTATTTAACTGCCTGAAAGGTTTTGTTTGTTCTCTAAAGCTTTAGATGTAGCCAGGATATGGTTGTAGGCAAAAGGGTAGTCTGTTGAAGATGACTACAGAATATAGAGCTGGGTTCTTATAGTGGGGGTGGCTGTATTGTTGCTTGGCAATCAGGCTTTTTGAACTTCATTTTTACTTGCCAGAGACTATTAGAATTCATTTTTTGCATATTCTCACTATCCACTTAGTGGTATACATCCTACTCTCCTCATTTCGTTTGGTTTTGAGATGGTTATTTTTGCTGTATACTCAGTAAATTTAAGTAAACAATCCCCAGGTATTCTAAGATGTTCGTGGAAGGACCCTTGCATCTCACCTTTTTTAAGGACTTTTCTGCACTTTGCAAGCTCCTGAAATCTGAGACAACCTGCCTGTATGCATGCCCAGCTGCTTGCCTGGATCTCGCTACTGTCCTTCCTTCCTTCTGTTGGTGCACGTCTGAGTTCTGCTCTCTTCTGCCTTGTTGTCCTGGGGTTAATTTACTTTAAAATGGCCCATTTACTGGTATATTTATCAGTATAGACATGTTATAGATAAATGTACAGGCTGTTTGCTTGTAATTTTCAGATTGAATGGATAAAATAGTTCTATTTGGGAAATGCGTTTTCACTGAGAATTTACTGTTCCATTCTGCTATGTAAATTGCAAATGTATTTCACTTCCCAATCACTGGTGTATGCTCCCTTCTCTAACTATTTTAAAATACTGGATTTTGCCCTATCTGTTTTGAATTTTCACAGTAGCCTCTCTTGATGTAGGTCAATTTTCATTAACAAGTTGCTACTTTTATAAAAATATCTCAGATAATATTTTCTACTTTGTCACTGTTTGTCAGTTCCTTTTTAAAACAATTGTCTGCTAGAATCCCTCATAAGGTCACCTCGTTGCACTAACTTCTCTGTCTTTGTGAAGCAGAATGTCCATTATGCCACTGACTTCTGCGCTGTCTCTTGCTGATGGATGCCCAGTCGCATACCTCCACCCCCCATATCATTAGTTTGTCTGAGGCTAATTCATGTGAGGAAGATACAGCAGCTCCACTTATAGACGGTACTGCCTTAAAAAGGAAATTACATACTTCTATCTTTTCTTGTTATCCAATGATAATATATGTGTACTGCTGGAGATAAACCACTGGAATATTCTTGAGAATGAGGTGGCAACAAATAGAAAGAATCTGAGACACGAGGTGATTTCATTAAAGATAAATGCTCTACCTAGATTGATGTTGAGTTTGAATTCTCTCTCTCTCTGGTTTGTGTGTGTGTGTGTGTGTGTGTGTGTGTGTGTGTGTGTGTGTGTCTGTGCCTGTGTGTGTTTATGTGAGTGTGTGCTCTATGTATAGGTGTGTACGTGTTAGGGTGTATGCCTTGTGTGTGTGGATGTGTAAGCGCTCCCAGAAGTCAGGAAAGAGTGTCAGATCTGCCAGGGCTGGTGCTATAGAAGCTGTGAGCCACCAAAAGTGAGATGTTGGAGCAGACCTCAGGCCCTCTGAAGAGTGGGGTGGGCTCCTAGACCCTGAGCCAACTCAACAGCCCTAAACCTAGCTTATTTGGGCCATTCTGACTTTTGTTTCTACTAAAACATCAAGTGGACTTAGTATTTACTTTCCTCCTGAAAGAATAAAATTATCAAATTTATCTTATAAACATTTTTATTGATTTCCCCATTCTCTTATAATTTTTAATTTCCAACAAGATACACTCTTTAAAAAAAGCAATATCCTTTTTTCTTGGATCCAATATTTTCTCTTACCTTTCTCAGCATATCGTTTTATTTTCAAGGCTTAATCTGCCAGCAAGTTTTTATTTTTTAACCCCCAATTTCTTTACCTTTTCATTTGTTTTGTTTTCTGTCTTTTCAATCTTCCTATAAATTCTATGTGATTATTTCCAATTAAGAGTGGGAAATTAAAAAAGCAGATTAGAAATCTATAAATGTGTGGATAGCTCCTACTCAGTGTAAGCTTCACTGTGGAGTGATATGCCTGGGGCATTTAGCTAATATTTGTCTGAAGTAGGATCTGATAAATCTCTTCCTGGATTAGCAAGATCCCATGGAGAGTGAAGCTCTAGTTTCCATGGTTTCTGGCTACACATGAGAGGTCCTGGGAAGAGGCCAGCAGCTTAGACACTCCTATGCACAAAGTGACCACCTGTGTTTAGACTGCTGCATGCAGCTCCCAAATAATCCGTTTGTCCTGAAGCCCAAAGATCCTCCACCCAATGGCTCGCAGAGCAGTAGCACAGTTAGGTCCTGTACAGAAATGAGAAACCTACTTCATCTTTACAGACTTTTTCTTCTGTCATCCCATTCTCCACAACCATTTTAGAAGTGCTACTGGTACCCACATGTAGTCTCTGGGAGAATTTGAATTGCACATCACGTTGGGCTTG
This sequence comes from Peromyscus melanophrys, assembly GCA_902168415.1. Taxonomy (NCBI): domain Eukaryota; kingdom Metazoa; phylum Chordata; class Mammalia; order Rodentia; family Cricetidae; genus Peromyscus; species Peromyscus melanophrys. The sequence continues at coordinate 35,257 of CABHPR010150601.1, read as the reverse complement.
GTTTTCCACACTGCTGGCTTAGAATTTCATTTTATTGTATCCTTTATGGTCTTTCCTGTATCTGCTTTCCAGCTTTTAAAATCTCGTGAACTCATCTCTCATCCTCATTCCATCCTGCACTATTAAGGTAAACCAAAACCAACAGACTTGTTGTATGCCTCTCTGATCGGCTGTGCACATTTTCTGTTTACATCTGGATGCTCTTGTAACTTTTCTGTATTCTTACTCTAGTAATGGAAGCTAGTCAGTGCCTTCATTTCTTTGTGTGTTCCAAACGGTGCCCTATTAATATGTTCTCATTGCTTGCTTCTAGGTAACCAGTTTCAGGAACTGTGAGTAACTTAGTCTATTTGGGCAATTTAGTTCTTACTTGGTTCAAAAATGACTGTGTTCTCAGTTTTTCTTCTCCCCTCATTCATTTAAATAGTAAGGTGTTGTTTTTGACTTCTCTATCTCTCCTTTAAAAAGCTCCATATTGATTTCACTTTCTGACTCTGTGCTTGTTCTCTGCAATAAGCAAAGCTCATTGATCCTGTCATGGACACAGCACACATGAACACAGTGCACACAGACAGAACAGATGGACACAGCACACACAGACACAGCACACACAGACACAGCACACACACAGACTCAGCACACACAGACTCAGCACACACAGACTCAGCACACACAGATGCAGTACATATGGAACAACCATATCCCTGTGATGGGCTTCTTGGTTTCATACAATCTCATAAAGACTTTAGGTCTTATAAAATGGACCCCTGGACATCTACCTGGGCACACCGCATGCAGACTGTGGTACTTTCTCAAACTTCTTGATATAAGGTAAACAATGTATTGCCAGGAATTTGAGGAAGCCTAGGGTTGCTAGAGGCCAAGTTGCAGGAAAGCCTAGGGCAGGTTGTGAAATGCTGGACCATTCTGAGGGTCCTCAGCTATAGCACTGTCCTCCAGGAAGTTCTGCACACCAACCTCCTGGGATGGGTGTGGATTATACACAGAACAAACATGGAGAAGAAACAAACCACCACCTCTCTAACAGAAAACTCACAAATGTTCTTGTGTTTAATGAACAAAATTAATAAATTCTTCCTGATGTCGGATTTCCTTAAAATTGCAGAGCATACAAAAGGCCTGTGGATAAAGAATTGACAGCAAACTCCTTGCATTTGCTACTTCCCTGGCTCTCTTTCCTGGTCAATGACTAACTCTCTTATGGTCTGAATCATGAACAGTCCCCTAGGTTCACTGTTAAAGACCTGGACCCCGGCCTTTGGAATGTCTGTAGATGGACCTCATTGGGTCACTGGAAAGGCGTTCTTCGAAGCAGATCCCAGGACACTCACTTTTCTCTTTCTGTTTGGCTTTACTACTTACTGTGAGGCAAATAAGTCTCTGGCCATACATGTCTACACAGAAAAGCAACCGAGCCAACCACTTGACTATGAGGTGGAACATCTAAAACTGTGGGCCTAAATGAGCTTTCCCCCACTTTAATATTGTTTATTCTCACAATTCATTAAAGTAACAGAAAGGCAAATGGCACAGTATGTTTATATGCCTGATAACGTACACCTAGCGTCACCTGCTGGAAATAGGACCGAGGACACAATTACTGCTGTTTGTGGCATGCAATATCACATTCTTAGGAAAATCTGCAATAAAAAAACAGTAATTTCACAAAAAAGTACTTTCTTTAAAGTCACAAGGATTCACCCAGTTTCTACTATGTATGTGACTCCAATTTCTAACAAATTTCTATGAATTTATTATTGTTTTTGACAGTTTGTAAGACAGAACCTTGATGCCTGATTCAGACTGGTTTCAAATACAAGATCCCCCCACATCAGCGCCCTGAGTTCTGGGATTCTAGCTATCATCATCTTTAGCAGTGTGGTCCCTGATAGACAACGCTCCAGTGGACGGAGTGGACTGACAGTACTGTTCACACTCAGTAGGTTAATAAAAAGGGAAGATGAAGGGAAAAGGGGTACATGAAGTTAAGACGGGGTGTAGGAGAGGCATGAAGGAAATGGACAGGGAATTGAATGTATTTTATGTATGTATAAAGTTCCGAAGAATAAGTGAAAACAAAACAATTACCTTTTTAAAAAGACATTTGGGGATGGAGAGATGGCTCAGTGGTTCAGAGCACTGGCTGCTTTTCCACAGGACCAAGCTTGTTCCCAGCACTCACATGACAGCTTACACCTGTCTGTAACGCCCATTCCAGGGGATCTGGTACCCTCTTCTGGGCTCTTTTGGAACCAGGCAGGCATGTGGCCTATGCACACACTTGCAGACAAATGTCTCATACATATAAAATGAATAAATTTATAAAAGCCATTTGGAAAAAATGCCATGACATTTGCAAGTGGAGTTAGTGTTGTAGTGAGAGAAAGAGAGGAACCCATAATAATGGTATTTGACTTAAACTTCTCTAACTATTGGTGATACACACATATTCTTATTTAACTAATGATTACTTACAGGTCTTCTCCAGGAGTAGAGAGACCAATGCTACACGATCACACTCACATGTAAGGGATTTTAAAGTTCATTTCAAAGAAATTGGGAATGGGCTAGAATCTGGAGAGAGTGGGGGATAGTAGGAAATGGGGAAGATGAAACCATGCTAAAATTCTGCACATTGACAAAGTGAGTAATTTCTCGAGTCCTCTGGTCCTGCGATGTAAATACAATTAACAATAATGTCCATGCTTCAGAATGGGGGAAGAAAGCCTTTGATTGCTCTTATCTGTACTCATTGCTTCTGTCACTGCTGCAACTGAACACCTGACATGGAGCAACTTCATGGAGTTTTATTAAGATTTATCTGGGCCCCTGGTTTGAGCGCGCAATCCATCATGTCAGAGAATGCATGCTGCAGAAGTTGCTTGCAGCTGTGGCAGCAGGCATGGGAAGATGCTTGCTCACAGTCTCAGCAGACGAAGAAGCTGAGACACTAAGGTCGGAAGTGGGTAGGGCTTCTTTAATCCTCAGGTTCTGAATCCGAGGGACTCATCGCTGTATCCAGATCCCCACTTCCTAATGGTTCTACAGCTCTCAGTGTCACCTGCTGGAACCAGGTGGCCAAACACACATATGCGTCTGTTAGGGACTCTCCATGTTCAAAGCATGTCATTACCCGAAGGAAGTGGTGAAACATTAAGGTGATCAATATGCTAACCATTCAGAGTTGATCACTCCTTATGATATATATTTGTGTATAAACATAAGAATGAAAATGTCTCATTGTACTCTATAAATATGTTTAATTACTATGTATCAATAGGATATAAATAAGGATTCCTTGGTGTCTAAGCAACTGAGTAAGCAATACCTACATGTATGCCAATAAAGACAAGAGCACAGCTTGAAATAATACAAACTTCTTTGGTGAGTGTAATATGGATAGTTCCCTTTAAGGGAAGGAATGGAATAGGCATGAAGATATTTGTTTGGTACATATACATATTATTTCAAGTCATTGTTCTAAATAAGGTTGATTTTCGAGAAAAAAATTTTCTTAGCAATAGGGGGTTTAGAACTACAAAATAAGACATGTCATTTACATGCCAAATGGAAAGACAAACAAACAAACAAAACTCAGAAAGGAATTTGAGAAATAAAGGTCAATTGAATGAACCAAAATTTAAAAATAAAATAAATGGGAGACTGAACCAGTAGACTTGAAAGCTGTGTGAATCAAGCTGATGCTGTCAAAACACCAACAACACAGATCCAGACCAGTGGGTACCAAATTTGGCAACTGTATTGTGATAACAGCAGCTTCTAATAGGTGTGAAAGTAAAGTTATTTGGGAATGATTTGGGGAGATAAAAGAAAGATGAAGAGACAGAGTAGTAGCTCTTGATGATTCTTCCATTTGTTCACCTGTGGAGGGGATCAGTGAATTTTTTTAGTAGATTAAAAGTAAGACTGCAGGATCTTTGTTTTGTAACATTTAGAGCAAGTTTTTAATACCTCTTTCTATGTTCATTGAAGTAGTGACAAGATAAATCACTGTTATAAGAGAGATGGGGGTGAAGTTGATCTGAGTGTAAAATCCTCGAAAGAAGAAGGGATCCACTCCAGAATCTGAGTGGTTCAATTGCATTGTGTAATCATTGGAATGCAGTGGGTAACACACAGATACAGCTGAACTCCAAGGCCTGAGAAAGGCCAGTGAGCAGGCTCATGCTCGATTGTTTAATAACATAATAGCACAGTAACAAGCTTTTCTCTCTCAGTGGACTGGGCAGTGCAGTGTGGTCACTATCCACAAGTAAAAACAGGAAATCTTGTTACTCATATTCATTAAATGACTGCATCATAAAGCATTTCTCCATATAACTTCAGTATATATAGTCTTTGAGATATTCACCACTATTAGCAGTTAACCACTCAGGTATTCATCCTAACAAGCCTCTACTCGCCTCACACGTTTTCTTCTTGGGCTTAAACATTAACACACCAACAGTGCATCCATGATGAATAATGACCATTAGCAGAGTTACTGTTCTTGAGTCATACATTTTGTGTGATGTAATTCAGCACCTATTAACATTGCTGGCATCCCTGTAGAGTATGCCATCTCCCATGGAGTGTACAGCAACATAACAATGGAGGTCTGGCTCAACCACAGCCTCTATTAATTATCATAGTTGACTTGCACTTAATAATAATAATGAGTATTAAGTGCTTCTAGGAAATATGTTTCTGTTTGACCCAATGAGGTGAGTGATTGCTTACATTTATTTGAGAATATGTTCTATTTTACATACAGAGTTCCTGAGACATTATAAGAACATAAAAAAGACAAAGAAAATAGGAAATAATTGTCATATAACCCATATGTGGTTAGTTGGATAGGACATCAAAGTTATAAGAAAAACAAGACATCATGTAAAGCCTTGGGATTTGGCTAAGTAACACAATTTATTCCAATAAAAATACTCATGCACCTATTTTTCTTAATAATATTTGTGCTGTAATGAATAGAAATCACAGAAAGGCATATTGTCTAGGTTTTCTATTAGGAGGCTTTTCTCACAGAAAGTAATTTATTTTAATGAAAATTACACAGCATGTTGCTAAGTGTTTTGTGGAGAAGGCTACTGATAATAAGAAAATAAAATTAATCATGTGTATATGAGACAGCTATCTCTATAACCAACTAGACAATAATAGTATTATTGAGTTTTTAGTCAATCAACAGTGATTCATATTTTATTATAATACATAGATTGTCTTTTATGGGTTGGGGATGTCAGGTATACAGTGGTACAATGCACCATGAATACTTCAAAATTGCAGTGAGATATATTTATCTGAAAAAAGTCAACATTTTTTAAGTTAAAGACTACAGTGGGGAAATAATTATTTGTATTAACAGAGACCGAAGATGGACTCACACAGAGATGAAATGCTTGTGCATCATTGTGCCAAGAAAGTAACTCAATACATGAAATAGACACACACAGAACATAGGATATTCAGAAGCTGTTGTAAGCTGGGCGGTGGTGGTGCACACCTTTAATCCTACTCAGGAGGCAGAGGCAAGTGGATCTCTGTGAGTGCAAGGAGGGCCTGGTCTACAAAGTGAGTTCCAGGACAGCCCAGGATGTTACACAGAGAAACCTTGTCTTGAAAAACCAAAAGTTAATAAAAGAAACAAAACAGAGGCTGTTGCAGAACTATGCTTGTGTTCCCTGGATGCCTTATAACTTCCTCAGAATAAATTTTTGTCATACATATGTAATATGCACATGTGATAAGTAGGTTTATTATATTTTCTTCAATTATGAAATATTGAACATTTGAACACTGGATTTCTGTGATTTAAGTCAGATTACCCAGTTGAACTATGGAACCCTGATGGGTCATGACATCTGGGTCAAATCATAATGGATTAGTAATTGGAGGTGACGGCAGCCATCCTACAGGTAACACTTGTCATACTTCATGATGATTTGTTCATTTCCTGAACACTAGGAATTTGGCAACCTATCACTCAGGGCCTTACACACCTGGCCCTGCCCACCTCAAGTCTAGATAATTCAAAAATATCTATAGAACTGCCACCTAAGTGTATTTTACATTATATAAACTTGTGTTTTTATAACATGATTCAGTACAGACAGACAAGTTCTATTATCAGAATGTTATTAACTAAGAATATTAATAATAAATTTGGGAAACTGCCAGTATCTCTTCCATGCTACAAATCCTTGATATTTGTACATCTGAGAGGCAACTCCATCTTAGCCCTGTATCTATGGAAGGCAACACCTTCATGAGGAGTATTTGTGTGTGGCAGAGAGTAGAAAGTGTTAGAGTGAATGTGCAGGTGTGAAGCACCCTGTGCTCACACTCTGCCATTGCCACCAGATAGAGTCTCTCACTGAAATGGAAGCTTGCCGTTTGGGTAGACTGGCTGGCTAGTGAGCAAGCCAAATCTCTCTCTCTCTCTCTCTCTCTCTCTCTCTCTCTCTCTCTCTCTCTCT
>CABHPR010150601.1:0-28732 GCA_902168415.1 Peromyscus melanophrys | reverse complement strand
TCTCTCTCTCTCTCTCTCTCTCTCTCTCTCTCTCTCTCTCTCTCTCTGTCTCTCTCTCTGTCTCTGTCTCTGTCTCTCTCTGTCTCTCTCTCTCTCTCTCTGTCTCTCTCTCTCTCCCAAGCTGGAGTTACAGGGATATTTTTATTTTTTTCTGTGGGTGCTAGAGTCCAACTTGGGCCTTCATTCTTACCCTCTAGGCCATCTCCCCAGCCCCAGGAAGCAAACAAATTATTTTGCCTAACAAATTATTTTGTGCGTTTATTTACTCAGTCTTAGTGCTCATGACTCCAGTTTCTTCTGTTCAATAATGGTGATAATAACAGCCACTGAGAAAAAAGGGAAGCCGTTCAAAGAACTATTGACTCATTCCTGGCCAATTTTCACCTTTCTTCACAGTTCTATAACAGGCTTTCTTCATGCAAATGCTGATGTCATTGAGCTCAGCACCACATATAATCAATAAGCAAAGGTTAAAATGTTTATTTTATCCAGACTCATAGTCCCAACCAGTTGACAAGAAGAGAACTTTGTTTTTATTCCATTTATTTGGTTTTGCAGGATGTTTATGGCAGTGTACATCTGCAGTTGAAAATGCAATTGTTTTTATATTGCAGTTCTCCTAAATTGTGTTAAAAATCATTCTTTATTTAAAACATCACAATATGTGCTCTTTGATTCTTCCAGGAAGGAAGCATATCATTGATTTTGACAGTAACTCCAATACATACATCTGTGAATTTAAATTTAATAATTTTTCCTCTGAAGTACATTTTGTAAGCATAGAAAAACCATAAAAAAACAAGAATAAACAAATGTAAATTTTATTATTGAAAAATATCACAAGATATGAGTGTAAACATAGCAAGTCAAAGACATGAAAATTTACGATCTAATGGATCTTAGTCTTGTCTTATCAGAGAAGTTATAAGCTTTGAGTTTATTCTACCCAGTTTTAGATTAAAGTTGGTATCTTCTTTATCTTCATTATCTGAAAATTCCCACCAATTTGCTGTTCCTATTCAGTGCCTTGATTTTAAAGTATGGTTGGTGAGCAATTGAACAGTGAATGAATTAAAGATCAGAAGAGCAACTTAAACTTTTGTTTAAAAAAGCATTGGTAAACCAGTCTGCACATAATTCAAAGAGAGGTGTCCTTCACTGTAGAGGATGACAAGATGCCTAGAAAAAGTCAGAGGACCTAAGCTTTGTAAAAGTATAATCCGGGTTGGATCAGCTCAGAGTTTATGTCTGTGGGAGATGCTCAGATAATTCCAGAGAGTTTAGATCAATGCTACTCAGTGAAAAGGTCCCTCATGCTGGAAATACAGTGTCTACATGGCCTGTTATTGTTTCTTCTAGACACATAAAGTTGTTGAACACTTGGAATGTGGCTATCAACTAAGACACTACATTCTTTAAATTATATAAATTGAATTAATGTTCACTGAAGTAGCTGCACACGTTGGCAGTATCACTCTATAGGAGTGCTCTGTAATGGAAGAGACAAGCAAAAACAGGAACTCAACCCCCAACTCTCCAAGACAGAAGCAAATAAAGGAGAGCTTCCTTTGCCTTTCACTGTTGTTAATCATGTGTTCCTTTGATGAATACCTGTGCAGCAATATTGCACATCAGGTAGCATGCCAACACCAGTCAATTATGATAGATGCAAAGACTTAGAAAGTTTGCCACTTGGGAACATTTTCTGAAAATGTGCATAATGAGTACTCCAGCTGGGGATAAATCAGCCAAATAAGGACAGACATAAACAGTTTACAGCTACTGACGAAGCAAGTAACAGCATTGTCCAAATATGGTTTGTCCATGGAGATGGAACAATGCATGTGCCAAATGTGCTGGGTTTTTAATCAGGAGAAACCAAGACCGTTACTGTTTAAACTACTAAGTGGGGTTTCACTTCAGATCGATTACATTGGGCAAACTGATAGATCTTCTGCCCCACTGGATGTTCCAACATGAATTAAGTTGTGGGTATAATGAGGGACTCATTCCTACACATTTTATTTTTGCATGAAGATATATATCACATTTTCAAAATGGTTCGTCATGTATTTTTTATATTGTTTCTTCTAAAACTGTGAGTTTGCAATCACAATTTTCCAGCAATCAAACAGGGTGGAGGGTAAATAGATGTAGCTTAATATCATTATATATCATTAATAATAGGGGAGGCAGGACTTGACATGTATTCTTGAGAAATGACTGCGTTGCTCTTTCTACATAAATTTTCTGTTTCTCTCCTAATGGTGATAATGAATGTGATGACTGTAGTGAAAGAATATTGGTCACGGTGCTTGTCACAATCCACATGATAAAACATACCATGTTGCTGACAAAGACCTTGACATACGCTACAGCATCTCATACTAGCAAACATTTTCTTTGGATACTGTATTTCATGTGTGGTAAGTTTGTGTTTGAAATTATCATGTCCTGTTGCAATCTTATGTTATATGCAAATACATTTCCAAAGTGTAGATATGCAACTCCTCATGCATTGTCATGCAGGCAACCCTAATTCAACACAGTGGGTCACCAAAATACAAAGACACAAAAGTAGGAATGGGATTGGAAAGAAAGGATTTGGTAAAAGAAAGAAGGGAAGGAAGGGACAAGAGGACAGTGGCAGAGATTTTGACCAAGGAATATTTACATAGAATAATTAGAAAAGAAGTAGATTAAATATATAGATTAATTAAGAAAAAAACCATGAACAATTTTTTTGCTCGAGAGAATGTACAGATGATAAATTATCATGTGAAAGCTGTTCTATCTAATTAGCTAATAAAGGAATGGAATTTAAAACTTGGATGTAGCATCATTACAACCTACTAGAGGGGTTAAAAAAAAGTACCAACCACTACAACAATAGTGAGTACACTGGAATCCCATTTCTCTGTATGCCTGTCAAATGTTTATAAAGATAGAAATGCAGAGACAATAATAATAGAGCACACTTCCATGGAAATTATTCGAGCAGTGCATTAGTCAGTGATACTGCTGTGTGGTCAAACAGTGTATTTATGTCAACTACAAAGTCTAGGACAACACTAGGCCATAATATTTCACAGGACCCTTGTCTTATGTGTGGTCTGTCATGGACTAAAACATCGTTTTGTGGATCAGGAATATAGTGTAATAATTTCTATTTCAAGTATTTTTTATTCCTTTATTTTTTAAGGATTTTAAAAAAGATTTATTTATTCCGTATACAGCATGTATAACTGCAGGCCAGAAGAGGGCGCCAGATCTCATTACAGATGGTTGTGAGCCACCATGTGGTTGCTGGGAATTGAACTTAGGACCTCTGGAAGAACAGTCAGTGCTTTTAACCTCTGAGCCATCTCTCCAGCCCCTTTATTTTGTTTTTCAGTGTTTTGTTTTTTCTACTTTATCATACCAAAATCTAAGTATGGTTTTAATTGCTGGGTAATTATTTTTTAAAAGCTTACATATGGCTCAATTTCATATAATTTGTTAAAGAGCTTAAAATTATGATCTCTATGTCAAATAACCTGTAATGTGCTCCAGTTGGCATGGTAAATTTTTAAACGTATTTTGTATTTTGTGATCAAATGTGATTTGAACAGATCAATGGGAATTTCATAAATATACAAAGATGATAATTCTCATTTTGCTGCACAAGTAAGTTTGGGTGAGGAAGGCTATATTTTACCAGTTAGTTTCAGTAAGATTGGAGACTGTTTTGCATTATATTAATTCTGTCACTAGCTACTAATATTAATGTAATCAGCAAATTTCATTGGTATAATTAAGGAACAGAAACTAAGTATTTTGTCATTACACTTAATAATATGATAAATTCCCCTTAAGATTTTCCTTGATATAACAGTTTATAAGAGATTCTGAGTAGTTTTAAGTAACACCTCTTTTTCTAAGAAATTTAATAAAATCCAATTACTAAAAACATGTTTGCTGAGAATTTAGGAGTGCTAGCTAGGTTTCACGTGGTGATTTATTGAAAGCTCAAATAATTATCACATAATGAGCTTATTATGTTTGTGTTTCTATTGTGGAAATATTTACTTTGTTTAGAAATTATCTTGAAAACACTTGCATGCAGGATAAATCTTCAAAGATTTGAAAAGAATTAAAAAATATTAGTAAAAGCAGGGCAACTCAAAGTAGTTATGAAAAAGACACAGATTATAAAAATAGACTTTTATTATATTTTTTGAATTTAAGCAAAATTTTTTTCACCCACATCCAAAAGTAAAGTTTAATTTAAAAAAAAAATCTTCCATTTAGTTGGTAGACTGAGGTATCTAACTGTTCATAAAAATACACATGTGTATCAAAAGTTTACACAATTAATTTATAGTTGTATATATCAACAAAAGGCCTTTTTCAAATGAAGATGGAGACCACAGGCAGAGATGTCAGGAAGCCATTGAAGGTTGACCTAGTTACTGGTCTTCAGGGAAAGAGCCTAGAACTTGAATGTCCAGCTGACCATGGAATGCTCATACAGATCTGGAAATTGCAAGAAGTCCTGGTCAATGAGCTGTGAATTGGGAACTAGAGGGCCACATCCCCTTGGTTCAGGGCAGTGGAAGGAAGATGTATCTCCTTCACCAGAGCCTGACTAAATAAACCACTGAAACATAAGCAGAAACTGATCAATTGAAACTGCAAGTTGAGAATTCAGAATGTTTGGAGAGAACTCCAAGCAGAAATGTTAACAGTACAAAGAGAACATGACCAAGCTTAGGAAGCTCCTAGAGACACCCTACAGAGACACATGAAACTATTCCTAGAGCAAATTTCTTTGTTTCGGGTCGCCTTGAATCACACAGGAAAAAAAAAAAAAAACCTGAAACATTCTTTTCAAGTCAAATATCCCCTACTCCTTCACCTATACGCACAAAAAGATACTGATGAGCTCATGCTAAAAACAAATGAAAAAAAGATGGAAACAATCCACTCCAAAGGAAGAGAGCTGAAGACCAAGTAAATGGAAAGATTGCTGTCCAAATACCTATTTGTATCACCCAGTTCACACTATATGTATGGCATTGTAAGTTAACGGAATGTCTTGATAGCCTTTTGGGTAGTTTGTTGCAATTAGCATGACTTCAAAATAATTATTTTTTGTAACATGATAAATTATTAATTTCACTGGGATGTGGGATGACTCATCCCTAACGGGCTTGAGGGTCAGGCGGCCCAAACAAGTAAAAAAGATACTTTCTGAGAGCCAGCCTGGGTCTGCCTGATGGTCTTAGCAACAGCAGCTGAAACATGATCTGGAGATGACCTGGACCAATGAGAGGCAGCCATGTCACACCAGCAGATGCATATTCATCAGACCTCCCCCCAGGGTGGGGTGGAGGGTATATAAGGCTTGCCTCTTCCTGAATAAACTGAGCTTGTTGTTTGGACATTCTCCAGGAGTGTGTGTGGTTTGACTCTGCACCTACTTGGCCCCCACCCCCAAAGGGAACAACAGCAAGGACCCTGCTACACTGGGATATGTTAGATCAGCATAAAGCGATAATCCTTATTCAACATTGTTTTGCTTAAATTATTAACCTAAACACATCATTGAAAACTATTTCTGAGTTTTTCAGTACTGCTTAGGGGTGGTGCTCCCTCTATATAGCGCATTTCCCTGTCTCATTTGCTGTGTTCAATCACATTATTTGCTGTCTTCATGTTTTTGTCCTGAACATCTATTACACTTATAATTAGGGAAGTCCTAAGACTGGTAACACTAGCTGTTTTGGCTCCTCACCACTTTCTGTCTCTGGCTGACTTCTTTATCTTCCTAGTTCCCAGTTGCCACAACTCTTCTAAATGTCTGTGTCATCCACCTGCTGAAATGCTACCCTCTGTGGTCTGCAGCCACATTGCCCTCTCAAGGCCCATGTTTTTAGAGACAATGTCTGTGCTCATAACAGGAAATATGCTGATGAGTCCTGGCACTTGGTGGGTTGACAATCTCCTGCCAACATCAATTGGCAGGCATCACTACTCTCCATCCTCCCAAATGGCTCTGCTTGCCTCCCCACGCTGGCTGAAACTGGCATTTTCATGAAGCCCCCATTGTTGCAAATTAGCTGTTGCTGGCACAAGTTTGTTGGCATTTTCCAGGCACTAATTTATGATCTGTGCATGCATTTTCTCCATTCAAATCAACACAGCGCAGGAGGTCTTCAGAGTCTGCATCCTTATCTATGCAACCCGATCAGAATAAAACCAACCTGTGTTGATTTCTAGCAGTTGTTTCTGTCTTCCAATCACCTTTTCACTAAAGGGCAAATATTAATCGTAAAACAATGACATAAAATGCAAATATCTCTTACCTTGTTATTTCAAAACCTAGAACATTTAAAATATTGCAGTGAGGAAAACTGAGTTTTACAATTTTTTTTTACATTCAACTCCTTAGATAAAAATCATTAGTTTTGCTGCTTATTAAACAGTTGTTGAAGACAACATGGGATAAACTTGTCTGCCTTTCCTTTTCTGTTCCCAGACTCAGACTTGGTCTTTGCAGCCAAGGAGTAACTGTTGACTAAAGGCAACACTGATGAGGACTCTAGAAAGGTACAACTATGAAATGAAGAAAGTGTGTCAGGATTCATCTCAGATTATCACCTCAGCAATTCTTGTGAAAATTTCAGATTTCGCTCATCTGTGATCAAAACAACTGTGAATCTTAAAAGTGAAGTTGCAATAAATCCACACACACAGTTTTTTTTTTTTTATGCAGGCATGTTTATACAATTGAAAAATCCACACAAAATATTTGGAACTTTTCTTTTAATTCACTCACTCATTAAATGGCTTTTTTATGAACCAAGTTATGTTTCAAGTATTCTGAACAAAGTTCTGTACAAAGCAGGCAAGTCTCTGCCTTCAACAAACTCATATTCTGACGTGGAGCTTTATGATAATCTTGGTGTTGGTTAATGTGCTAGGCTATTTTGCATCATCATAATGAAATATTTGAGTCTTAGTAGCTTGAAGAAAGAAAGAGATTCATTTCAGATCATACTTTTAGTAGTTCATGCACCTGAATCTGCTAATGGTTTCTTGCAGGCAGAATCCATAGGAGGCTCAGGGCATCACAGGCAGTTCGGCTTCTGGTCTCCCCCCATCTTCTTACACAGTCATGGAATTTAATTACGGGAAGTTCATTTTGATGACCTTATCTAACCCTAATCATTTCCTGGTGGCCCCACTAATAGATATCATATATATGGTAAGCTTATATCTTAATAAGTTAACTGTTAGTACTTTACATTGAGGTTTGCATTTTTACACATGAAACTTTTGTGGCCATAATCAAACCATATCCAAACCATGGATAGCAGAATGGAAAGACACAGCACAGAGGTACAAAGCAAATCATTTAATACCACTTTGACTTGATCAATTGAGACTGCAGCTAGTTAATACTTTATTACACTATGCATGCTAGAATTCGATTACCTGCATATCTCCAAATAACATGAGTTAGTCTATCCAAATAAGCATGGAGAACGATTACTATGAAGATGAATGTTTCCAGTTCATGTTGTTCAAAGTAAGAAAACAGTTTCCATTAATAAATTATCTTGATAAAAATAAACATTGTATTTTCAAGTTGGCAAATGTTATGTGAATCACAGGATGATAAATTTAAAAGTAGGGCCATTCTGAAATTCTGTTCAGAATATCTCATGGTTATTCAAGCAAATGTCTTAAATAAACATCCTGTCCAGCATGGGGTTACTTTGTGAAAGCGACAATCTCCCCAAAAGTTGTTCAGCAAATTTGTTTTTAATAATGGAGACCGCCTTCTGGATTTGAATAATAATCAAAGCATACAAGAGTAATTCCTTAGGCATATGCCACATGGTGAGAAACAGCTTCCTATATTCCCAAGCTATGAGAAAAATAGTCAAGTTTTTGCAGGTGTTAAGTCACCGCTGCCAATTTTAAATGAAGCCCATTTGAAGGTTAGGCTATATATAAACCACTCTTGGAACAATTAAACGTGCTCTCTGGATAGAGGAGTAAATTGCCGATGCAAGACTTTGTAAATGTTGTCATTAAGAACAAAGCAATATGATGTGTCTTATACAAATGCCTGGCTGTGTGAGTGTCTAAATGATTAGAAACAGACAAAAATGCACATATTTAACACATCTACTTTTAAGCTCTAGATTTCTGTTACTTCTCATAGAGCAATTAATGGAAATCCCAGAAAACCATGTGTCAAAATTTATTTCTGATTGTGACTGGCTAAGAAACTCATCTTTGGAAAGTGATGTGTGTGTGTGTGTGTGTGTGTGTGTGTGTGTGTGTGTGTGTGTGTTTGAGTGTGTGTGTTTGAGTCTCACTGTGTCTTACTTAATGACAATTTCAGTTTCTTGTCTTTAATTTGTTAGAAAAACAAAGATAGAAGCCAAACTGATATTGTAAGAAATGTCACTAGAGGTCTTAAGTTTATGTAGAGGAAAAGACTACTCCTATCAGAAGGGCTATGATGGAGACGACTGATTGCTTTGGAATTCTATTTGTAGCAGAAGCATCTGGACAGGAAATAAGATTGGATTTTCTTGTGTAAATCTCAAGTGACTCTCCTGGTTAATGCACAGCTCCTAACAGTAGGAGACTAAGAAGTCATTGTTTCTGCTTGTTGCATTAGGACTCTGCAGATGATGGGCTACAGAATATGGAAGAATTGGGTGAATTTGAAGGCAGAGGACCTGAACAGTATACTGAAGTTCAAACTGAGTATGTAAAGTGTCTCTATGGATCAAAGCAGACAAAAGAAGTAGTATTTCAAGTATTGGTTAAACCAAAGCATCTTTTTTGTGGAGATGATATGTAGAGAGAATGTAAGTAACTAGTTTTAGATGTGAGTTCATTGAATAATGAGGAAATAATAAAGGAGCCTTATGAGTGTATACTCATTAGAACAGTCTAACTACAGTGACATAATGGGTCATCAATGACTGAGGACTAAAAATCATTATAATACATGTTAAATTTAAATATATTTTAACTCCAAGCTTTCTCAAACATTGCCTTTACATAACTGTATGGCTTATGTTCAAAACAAGCATGACTTTGTGTCTTAGGGTTTTTTAAATTGCTGTGAAGAGACACCATGACCACAGCAACTCTTATAAAGAAAACATTTAATTTGGTGGCTCCTTACAGTTTCAGAGGTTCAGTCCATTATCACCATGATGGGGAGCATGGCAGCATGTAGACAGACATGGTGTTGGAGCTGGAGTTCTTACATCTCGATAGGTGGGCAACAGAAATTTGACTGACAAACTCGGTTGTATCCTGAACATAGAAAACCTTAAAGCCCACCCTCACAGTGATACATTTCCTCCAACAAGACCACACCCTCTCAGACAAAGCTACACCTCCTAATAGTGCCACTCCCTATGAGATTATGGGGACCAATTATATTCAAACTACCACACTTTGTAACTCAAATGTATTATTTATATGAAATAATTTCTTTTAAAATAAGTTATTGCTTTTTCCCAGGCATAATTTGTCTTAGTATATTGTTGATGTTCCCAGGGTGTTGTGGGAATTCAGACATTTCAGAAGACCAGAAGTTTCTACTGGAGACAGGTTTCTAGCTGTGATGCAGCATAAGGGAAACTTGCAACATTGTTGAAAGGACATAGTGTAATCCTTATGTAAGAAAAGAAAAATATGAACTATAGCGAAAAGCCAGAGAATAAAATGTGCTCGGGGGAGTCCTCCGACAGGCTCTAAAGGGGACTACAAAGGGAACTCCCTTTTGTCACTGGCTGTTACTGGTCATGCCTCCTTTCTCAGGCTGATGCTCTTCTTTTGTCTACTACACCTTCTGTCATGAGTGGTAATATCATCTGGACATTTCCTCTAGGAGGAAGGACTTCCTTCTATTCTTATGCCATGTGACTTAGATGGGACTGAATTTAGTACAGTATCAAAGAGTCAAATAATGATTTGTCTTTGGTCAGCTTTGTCATTATATATGATATAGGGATCAATGAATTAATAAATAATATACAGATATATTTTCCCCAAACTTTTCTTAAATCATTGCATCAATTTTTGTCTATGTTGAGGTCTTTAATTTGATTACATATGGCCCTGGACCTTCATTAACTACATGAGAAGGAAATTCTTCAAAGAAAACTATGATAAAAAACAAGAATTCACACCTAAAAAATCCAAGAAAGACAGATTCTTGAAACAGTCAGTGAATTTTATTCTAGCTATTCTGGAAATGACTCCTTGGATATTTTAGTAGTAGGAGCCATTCAATGACCTGCTGTGCTTAAGTGGGGGTTGTTGTGTTTCTTTGACTTGTAAGAATTGTCTTACGGTACCATTAAGAATATAAGAAATACAGCAAAGCTATGCAATTTTATCACTAGAGAATAAAAAACCAAGGCAAATTGCAAGCTATTGAAAGGAATGCGGATGAAAATAAACAAGAAGGTAGAGGGGACAGGTCAATGCTTTGAGTAAGGGAAGGCCTAAGAGCAACTTGCTTTTAGAATTTTCTTCTCTGATAAAAACACAAGCTTTATTATTTTAAGCAATAATAGCTGGAGAGTGTGAGGAAGATCCCAGTAAAGTTGAGCTAAAGAGAAGCAACATGAAATTCTGTAGATGTGCTGGCCAACTCTTATGTCAGCTTAGTATAGCTATGCCCATCTGGGAAGAAAGAATCTTAATTGAGAAAATGCTTCCATAGGATTGGCTTGTAGGCAAATCTGTAGGGCATTTTCTGGATTGGTGATAGATGTGGAAGGGCCCAGATTCCTGTGGGTGGTTCTACACTCTGGGCTGTTGATTCTTGTTACTATAAGAAAGAAGGCTAAGCAAACCATGGAGGCAAGGGAGTAAGCAGAACTCAGCCACAGACTTTTCTTCAGTTCTTGCCTCTAGGTTTCTACCTTGTGTTCCTCTCTCTACTTCTCTAGATGATGGATTATAAGCTGTAAAATGTGATTGAACCCTTTCCTCCTCAAACTGCTTTTTTCATGGTGTTTATCACAGCAATGGAAATCCTAACTAAGTCAGTATATAAACTCCACTCAGATTCTGACTGCTTTCAAACCACAAATTTTGTACAACTCATATCAATCATGCTAACAAAAGGTAACTCACTGAGCTGAGATTTGAGATGCCATCCAAAAAGAAAAGAAAAAAAAAGAGCTTACAATCTATTCAAATGAGTTAAGTAAAATAATATTGCAAAAACTGCATTGAAAACCACACTTTAGGTGAATATGGTAGAATCCTAATTTCTTACAATATGATACTCAAAATGTATAGAAATGAGTACATTTGAAACATAAATATACATAAAATATAGACTGGTTTTTGCCCATTAGCAGTTGATAAAAAGCATTCAGTAAAATATGAGATTTATTTATTTACTTATTAACTTATTTTACTTATTTTCTGAGACAGAGTCTTACTATGCTGCCAAGAATTGTCTTAGAATCCTCTCGCCCTGAACTTCGGAGTCCTGTGACTGTGTATAAGCATCGTCATTCCCAGCTGAAGTACATCTTTTTTAATTAGCACAGTTAGTCTTTAAAGTATCTATTATGATTTAAGGAAAATTGTGCTTGCAGTAAACATAAAAAAATGGGAAAAACTCAGCAGTTAAACACACATCATAGAGGTATGAAAAATCGTTGTGAGGGAAAAAATGTCATTTTACAGTAAAGGCACACTAGGTAGCTGAGGGTCTTATTGTGCCTAGAAATGAGAGGATGCTCAGGATACGAGACTTTCAGTTCTAAGACCAAGTCTAGCAGAAGTATATTGCTTGGCATGATCTATATCTATTGGTTTCCTAGAAGTAGTGGGAAACTCCTCAGACCCAGGAAACTGATGAAACTTAAAAAGCTAAGGAGTGTTAAGACATTTAGTAAGCATAGATGCTCATAAATTTACAGTATTCATAAGCTCCCTTCCCAAGGTTTAAAAGCAGTAAATACTTGTTGCGAAGAGAAGAGGTCTCGTTGGTGGAATTGTCTGTCATGTGGGCAGAGAGCTCAAGGGATGCAGCTTTCTGGATCCTCACCAGTGTGACCTTTTCAATAGTTTATCTGCCTTTGATTCACCTTGCATGTGAGTAACTACTCATTTATGCCCTTGTAAGTAATCCCAATAAATTCATTGGTCCGCACAGATCCAATGGATGGGGTCACACTTTGGCTTGTCACAATGCCCTGCCTTCAAGGAATAGACATTTGTACCCATCTCCTCGGGAAAAGCCATGCATGGAATCATTGCTTTGGATGTTTAGTGGTCTTATTAATTGGAGTTTTGACAGTTGCTTCCATAGTTCCTCTTTGTATATACTATATTTTTTTCTGAAAATACTGTATTATGATCAATGCATTTAGCTTATTAGTTCACAATTGTTTTGTTTTAATTTAATGCAAAGTAAACCCACAGCATCGACTGCAGGGTCTATATATGTATTTTCAAATTCTTTACTATGTAGGAGAAACTTTACAAAGAAACAAAAGAGCAAAATTCACATGTGAGAACCTGTCACTTTAGCTTTTGTTATTTTTACACATTACACTGATTGAAATTCATTTTGTTGCAGATTAGCAGAATGCAAATAAAGTAATTATTCTGAAGTGAAGTTTGAGGCAGGCATTAATTTTAAAATATCTTTAAAAAAAAGAAGGGATATCAAGGATAATATATTTCCTTGTCACATATTGTAAGAACACATTCTCAACATTCCAGGGCACGGTGAAGTGAACAGTTGCAAGAGAGAACTCCAGCACAGCACAGTTATTACGAGAGGCATAGACATTACAACCATGCAGGCATTGATGTAAGTCCCAGCTGAGCTGTTTATCACAAGTGGCAATGTCTGCATGCTCTTTGCTTCTCTGAACCTCAGATAGCTCCTGTGAACAATGGAGATAAGAAACCTCCTGCTATGTTACTAGTAACCAGAATAAACCATCTTTGATCTGCAGCAGCTTTTCTGGCTTTTGCAATATAACTACTCTTTATACAACCAATTTTAAGCTCTTGGCAGGACATCCCTGAAAAGGGAATTATGAAGATACTTACTCCACTAGTTCCTTTGAGCAGTGACCAGTTGGCTTTAGCACATCTCTGACTCTCTCGAAGGACGTTTGTGAGTATTAAATTATGCAGTAGACAAGAAATAATTGGCAGGGTAGCTGACAGGAAACAAATGTGCAACAGAAGGGGACTTAATGAGGACCAAGATGGTGCAATACAGCAGGTTGTCCTACCTGCTTTGAAAGAGCTTGTGCTTCTAAAAAGCATCCATGAGGAGCACGAGAAGGTGAGTCTTCCCATCCACTTTCATACCACTGCAATGACTGTGATACATGTGAGTAAATGGGAGAGCTGCACAAGTCTATGATGAGGGATGAAGATTCTTGGCAATAACAAGACTAACTAAAAGCACCTCATAAACATGGAGATGGACTTCCCATTTTTCTATAGCACATTTTTATAAATTTAGCATAAGCCAAATTACTTCTTTATATTAAAGTAGCTAGTTATCTTTTACAATGACCTCATAAAGCTGTATTCTTAGTTGCAGTCATTTAACCTTGACCTGTGTGTAGAGACTAGGCTGAGCCATTTGTCTGTTTGCCCAGATCTTTCCTACTGTGTCAGCACTGTTAGTACTGAAATTCTCATAGCTTGAGTGCCTCCTTCAATCCAGGTAGAGTGGGGTTAGTTACACAGTTAGACAGACCCTGATCTCCTAATTGTATAATCTGACAATAAATGAAAACAATGACTTCAAAAACAGGTGAGGAAATACCAAGCCTGCTGGTATATACTTTTAATCCCTACAGTTGGGAAGCAAGGTGGGCGAATCTGTGTGAGTTCAATGTCAGATTGGTCTGCACAGTGAGTTCCAGGCCAGCAAAGGCTATGCAGTGAGACTATCTAAATAAAAAAAGGAAACAAAATAAAATATTAGGTATAGGTTAGGTTAACATTACAAAATAAAATATTAGATATAGATTAGGTTAATAGTAGGTTTATGCTCTAGGTGCTAAGGGACATTTTTAAAAAATTAATTATTAATTTTATCAATACAAGTAGTCCTATCATTCCAAATTCATTTATATATTATTTTTCAGTTAGGACAGAGGTTATTTTTAGTTTAACTTATTATTATCATCCATATTCACATCAAATTGGATGTTCACTGGTCTTGTTGCTGAGTTTTGACAATTGCCGTTAGTAGTCATTTTTTCTGTTTTAATGTTCATATTTTCTGAAGGTAATTAAAGCCATATTAACTGATGCAAAAGGTTTGTACATTTTGTCAGCTTATATAGTGTAGCATGAATTGTTAGAAGGCCTTATTAATAAAATGAAACCTGGGGCCAGTTATTAGGGTGAATGCTGGGAGATCAGAGAAGCAGAACAAACCACAGCCACTTCACCTTGCCAATTCCTCAGCTGATCCTGTTTCCTCAGATTGGAAGCTTCTGAGTCTTCATCAGGAATGAATCTCAGCTGAACTGTGCTGCTCAAAAGCCTAAAAGCTTAACCTGGCTATAGTTCCTCGTCCTCACGCCTTAAATACCTTTCTGCCTCCTGCCATGAACTCTTAAATACCTTTCTGCCTCTGTCTTGAACTCACAGAGATCCATGTGATCTCTGCCTCTGGGACACTAGGATTAAAGGTGTGTGCTACCACTGCCTAACCTCTATGTTTAATATTGTGGCTGTTCTGTTCTCTGACCCCAGATAAGATTATTATCTAATAGAGTGCACAATATTTTGGGGAACACAATACCACCACAATATAGAGTTTAAATAAATCTTTAAAAACAATTTATTGACAATTAAAAATTATATTATTCTTAACAAAAGACTGTGTGTGAAACAAAGCAAGCAATTTTTTTTTACCATTTTTTTCCCTCATGGTATACACAGCAATCCATGTCCTTGAAGAGAAATTCATAGTATTCTGCATAGTATAAGATCAAGTAAATCCAGCTTCAACATGGAGTTTTCAATTTACATAACTATTCCAGGATTTTCTGACTCTGGACAGCATGCAGTCTCTGCTAATGCTAACCATACTTCCTATCACATCTCCCTCCGTCTCCCCCATCTGCTTTCTTTCATCTATTGAACCCAAACAACAGAAACATCCTATCTTCCTTATCTTGGGACAAATCCCAAGAACCCACTCTCTGTGCCTCCATTTTGGAGTGATTTACAACACTCATCTCCACTCTTTATCAATGACCTCACTACGACACTCCCCATCCACCCAGCATGGTAAGGAGAGAGCTATTCCATTCAATAAATCTCAATGAAGTAAGAGTCAAAGCACCCACCCTGTCCCACACTGTGAAATGAAAGAGACAGAGAGAAATACTGGGGCATTGAAAAATGATACAAGCTCTTCAAGATTTCCCAAATTCCAGCCATAGTGTTGAAATGACATTCTTTGATTATGTATGAATCATCACTTTTGTAGAGAAGCAATGGAGACGCACATTCAGTATAATGCCTTCTCTGTGACAGGATCTAATGGCTCAGACACTCCCACATCCCAGGAACTCCTGCATTAGACCTCCCCAGTGAAGCACAAATGAACCTTTATTCCAGCCTTTAGACAGGGTAATTATCCAGGGACCCTTGAGGTCTTCTAGGTTGCCTGTAAAAATTAAACACATAGGTAGAAAGGAAATTGTCTCAATCATTAAAAGGAAATAAATATTAAAATTTGATCCTAAGAAATGAGTAGTTCAGTCAAACTTTTGACATTTAAATCTATGCCAAAGGCTGTTGAAGTCTAGACAGGATGACAGGAAATTTTACTTCTTCATAGCAACATACTATTTACAAGGAACATAAAAACACATAGGAGTAGATTTGGAATGTTCCTATGTCTAGAGGAAGCTACTTGTTCCAAAACCAAGTAATGTAACATATTTGAATTGTGTGTACATGTATATGCACATATGATATTATTAACTTATAGATATGTACCTGCCCAGAGTGATGTGATAAGTTATGTGAGCCTCTATTCTGTTAGGACTTTTAATACTCAGTTGTATTTTCTGTTTTGACACAGCTAAAAATTATTAAATAGAAACAAGAGAATTATCCCACAGAATGAGTCCAGAGCTACAAATATAATCATAAGTTTATAAGTATAACCAAATAATAACTCAATTATTAAGGTACATAAGACTATAATTATAATGGGTTTAAAAATGTTGTTTAACTGATAACGAAAATGATTAGTATTTATTATCAAAGCATGCAAATTATTCCAATAATAAAGAACCTGATAAAATGAAATAAAATTTACCAATGAACTCTCTAGTCACTTTTAATAATGTGGTTCATATCTGTCCTGAGATATGATCCTGAACTTAAAATCAACAAAAAAATTTATTATTATTTAAAACAAAATAAGCTTATTCTATGAATAATGATTTCCAAACTTTTTGAAAAACAATTATTGAACTTGCTTACACATATACACTCCTCATTTATAAAATTAGAAACATGTTATAAATCAGTAGGCACTGTGTAATATTTTTTATCACTGCATAGAAATCTTTCTAAAGAGAAATACATTCCATTCCATTATCTGGTTAATATATGAATTATTTTATTATGTAATTGATAATAATGTAATGCATAAAATCATGTTATGTAATTGATATTATTTTTATTTTTACAGTTGCTTTACATTTAAAAGAAAGCATATATTAAATTTTGATGCTGCTAAGTATACTCTCAAAAAGAGTTTGAAAATGTGCAAAATGCTTCCTTCTATAGATTCTTCTTGCCACTACATATAATTGATTATTTTTCTCTTGTACTCGCATAGGTTATAAATATTTCACATACATTTTATTATATTTGATTGTATTTCTCCTAACACTACTAAATCTGGAGAATTTAGGTTTTATAAGGCAGTCCTGGAGAATCAGTTACTTTCTCCCAGGTAATAAGAGGAATCAGATACCCAAGAGAAAGAGAAATAAGTATCTAGGTTTAATATAAACTCTCTTTGAATTAACTAGCATCAACTATTTTAAATTGACTTCCACTGGAAAATAATTTTAAATTTGACCAAAATTTTATAATGAAAATCAGGTGGCCAGGATTCCAGTTCTACAATAAATGAACATTTGAAATTAGAAAAGAAAGAGAAATGAATAAATATTGACAATCCATAGAAACAAAAGTAGGTAAAACTTAAGAGTTCATAACAATCATAACATTAAACATCTACGGTTTGGGGGCTAGTAAGATGGCTTGGGTGTTAAGAACACTTGCTGCTCTTGCAGAGGACCTCAGTTTGGCTCCCATGTCAGGTGTCTCACAACGTTTTTAACTCCAGATCCAGGGAATTTGATACTTCTGGCCTCTGCTGGTATCAGAACTCACATGCACATCCCCATATGCAGACAGTCAGTCAGTCAGTCAGTCAGTCAGTCAGTCAGTCAGACAGACAGACAGACAGACACACACACACACACACACACACACACACACGCACACACACAAAGACACCTATGAATGAAAACAGAAGGAATACAGGAAGAGCTGAGGGTTGATGAAAGCTATCAGAGGGCAATAATGCCTGACACCTGTAGAGAAGATAGGAAGAAAAGTTACATACATGACTTCTTAACTAAAGAAGTGGGTTAAATATCTGTGGATCGATGGATTTTTTTTACACCCCTAGAAATGAATTTATTTTCGTACCCTTGCTGTATCAATCACTGCTAATGATCAGCTGTGTGAAGTGTGGTCTCTGTATGAGCATGGCAGTGGGTTCAAAGCACAGCAGCCAGGACGTTGCTCCCCACCATGGCAGAGCTCCGTGGTGGTCTGTCATCTTGGCTGCTGGGACACTCCTCCGACATTTCATGTGTCCTGGAAAGGTGCCAAGGTCAGCAACCCAAAAATAAATGACTAAATTCAAAGCCCAGTTGAGAAACTGAACTTGCCTTTCAGAAGACCGTGAAGGAGAAAGAAAGTAGGCACTCCAGGACGAAGCAGGCAGTGGTTCACACAGGGAAGCACGTTGCCTTCTACCACTTCTGAGGTAGGAATGAAACAGACCTTTACCATGGCCACATTCTCTCTCATACAGATTCATTCATGTTACTTACCAAAGATAGAAGCAAGCAGTAGAGTGACTATGGCACAGCAGGGCAACTTTTAACATATCTGTTCTAAATGAAATCCAGATATAACTAATCTAGAGCAGGATAATCTATTCAAGATACTTCCTCTCTTTTCTTACACTGGAAACCTGTAGTTCTATGGCAATCAACAATAATGGACAGTCAAGAAGGGTAGACGAGCCAAGAGTTCTGTTTCTCTTTCAGGTGTAACAGGCCACCTATTTCCTAGTTATCAATGCAGTAGAATGGATCCACTGTTATGGTCAAAATGCTTCTTCATAGTACAAAGAACAAAAGAGTGAGTGACCGGTACTTTTTATTCCCAGTGTATTATTAGGGCTTTCTTTGCTGTTGAGCTGATGCCTCTGATGTGATGTGACACAGTGAGGTATTCACAGATTTAAAAAACAACCAAACACTAAAACATCTGTGATCTGTGATTATTCATTGTCCTGATTTAATATGACAGCTTCTTCAGTAAAATATTTTTTCAATTTTATTCTCACATTGTGTCCCATAATGACCACTGTAGACATTATTTCACACAGGGTGGTCTAAAGTCATTTGACACCTTATATCACATGAGGATTTCTAGGTAAAACTCACTGATGAGGTGGACAGGAAATAAATGTTTGTGCAAAAGTGGCCAGGAGCCCGGCCTGAGTCCACACTGGTGTTCAGGGAAGTTCTTGGAATCCAGTACATCTTCAGAAAATGACTAACACAAATTGAAGAAAGGGGAGCTCTCATTAAAAGAGTAAGATATTTGAATGATGAATCATTAAAAATGAGATGGAATTCACATATTCATATTAAATTATTTTAAATCAATCTCTCCAAAGAGTTACTGAGCACCACTTTTAGACTGCTTCCAAATTGGAAGTGGATATGGCTTCCTGAGCCTCCAGTAAATGTGTTGAGAGATCTTGTATTAGGGTCATTTTATTGTATTTCAAGATTTAGTAGCAATAAGGGTCCTCTTGAAGCACACCAGTGCTGGCATTCATTCGGAGAAAATCAGAGAGCCTTTTATGTGTGGGACTGGGATGCTTTGAAGGTGAACTATTTGCTCACATGCTTCTCTTTAATTGAATCTTTTTTTATATCTCAAATAGCATGACATTTTTAAAAAAAATCTTGTCAATGTCTGTGATGTTTTGAATCAATTTCTGTTTGAAGATCAAGAAAATAGAATTCAGTTCATGATGATTCACATTCTATAATGAAAAAAAAGCCTTCCTTCAAATAAGAATTCTCCCTAACATAAAGATACATTGGAAACATGTATGAGTAGTTGTAATGGAACACAATATTGTGTGTGAATATTGTACACTAAGAGGAGCACTAAGAAGAGACCACTTCAGAAAAATTAAAAACTCGTCATAACAGAGAATAAGGAATGTGGCCATGAAAATGTCAGAAATCAATGATTAAAAATTAGTTTTGAGACCTGCTCACAAAGAAAGAAAACATGCCTGGAACTGGAAATCGAGCTAACTTCTCAGGGCTTATGAAATCATAGTCATTAGAGGAGACGCCACAACCACTAATTTACCAAATTTACATGATCTCTAACAACAGTTGATAAACATTTATCCTTATACCCTCAGATAAGTGTAGTCTCCACTTTTCATCAAGGCAACTTGTCTTTGCAACAGATAAGTGACCACTACAGAAACCTACAACTAATCATAATGCAGAATTCTGGAGCCCAATGCCAACAGATACATCTACAAAACACTACCACATCTAAGGCTCAATGAACATTGGAAAAGAGGGGCAGAGAGACTGTAAGAGCCAGAGGATCAGGGAGTTTGCTGTGAGAGTGTATCTCCTTGTAATGTCAGAAGCTGTAACTGTAAAGTCTCACTAACATGCCTGCCCAAACATGAGCTGAACAAGGAGGATACCAACAAACATACCAAGCTGAATGAGGGAAAGCCTACAAGGCCTCCACCCTATACAAAGAACTATAGGATACTGAGAAAAGCTGGGAACAGTAGAGGTTAGCTGTAGCTGAAAGTTTTCCTCTGTCCTGCCTGATCCATAGTCACTGAAACCCAAGTAAACACACAGAAGCTTATATTAATTAAAACTGTTTGGCCATTAGCTCAGGCCTACCACTGACTAGCTCCTATACTCAAACTCAGCCCATTTCTGTTCATCTATATGTCGCCACGTGTTCCATGGCTTTACCTGTGTGCTAATGCATGCTGCTCCCTGGAGAGCAGGCTGGCATCTACTGACTCAGCCTTCCTCTTCCCAGAATTCTCCTTGTCTCCTTATCCCACCTATACTTCCTACCTAGCTACTGGCCAATCAGCGTTTTATTAAACCAATGTACAAAAGTATTATTCCACAGCAGTTAGCCTTTCCCAGAACATGGATTAATGATCCAATGCCCAACAATCAGCCTTGAAGACATACACACAAGTAACATTATATGGGTACAACAGGGTTTATTTAGAAATATATATGTACATACAAATACATATATGCATGCAATAACAATTAATAAAAACAGAGGCCATGAGGTTGAAGGAAAACAAGGAGGGATATATGGAAGGGTTTAGAGAGAGGAACGGGAGGGTGAAATGTTAAAATTAAATAACAATCTCAAAATACAAATAAAAATAAGTTAGTTTTGAAATGGTTTACAAACATGAAATTTGGGATTGTATGAATTTACATTTCATATACTTGCATTCTGAGTCATAAATCTATCTAATACAAATTTGTGAAAAATCAACTGCCATCTTACAATTTCAGATAATGGGAACATAAGACTGACTTCAAGAACCACCATTGTCTTAGCAGAACATGCAGGCTTTGGGCATCATAGTGGCTAGAGTCATAGAAAGGCTTTGGTTTTTAACTTACCTGTCTATGTATACAGAATATAATTAAATACACATGTTTGTTTATTAGTATTTTATGTTTCTTAAATGTGTATGTGTGGGAATACATGTGTTTGAGCCCCAGATAGGCCTGAAGAGGGTGACAGATACCCTGGATTTCTAGTTACAGGCAATTGTAAGCTGCCAGATGTGGGTTCTCAGAAGCCCAACTTAGCCTCTAGAAGATCAGAAAGCACCGTCAAGCACTGTGTCTTCTCTCCAGTTCCAATGTGTTTGTTTATTGAGACAATGTCTTGCCATGTAGCCTATGCTCTTTAAAATCCAAGAACATTCTCCCTCAATTTTCCCAGTGACAGCTGGAATTCCAAGCTTAAAGGATGTTTATTATTAGACTTTGCTGTACTTTTAAGATAGGAAGTGACATGTTCTTTAAACTCCACTGTGATCTTTTATTTTTAAATGTTCTAAATAAATCAAGTGCACACACACACACACACACACACACACACACACACACACACACAACCTGGGTAAACTCATAAGAAAGAAATCCAACTGCTAATACTCAGATGTGGATTCTGCCATACCATTTGTAGATTATATCATATTTGGAAAAGAAATGTGTATGATGGTCAATGAAAGTATTTTCCAGATGCCCTATTTTTTGCCTTCATTATATCATATTTAGCCATCAGAATAGAAATCCTAGGGGACTAGTAATTGCTTGCCAAATTTCATTTTTTCTCTAGATATTTGAAAGTAAAACTTTTCATGTGTTTTTATTTTACCCTCAGCTATTACTGATTACATTTTGAGATATATATATATATATTTTTTACCAAAGAAGAAGTGATTTAATGGATATGTAATGACTTCTGATTGCCCGTCCTTGTAAAAGCACATTTTTTTTTTAGAAGAGAACTATGACTTTCTAAAAATCTCTCTGCTCTGTTCTCTTGAAGAAGTTTCAGTTTTTGTGTTAGTAGCTTTCTGTTGAAATTAAATGCCACTATGTCTTTTTTAGAAGTCCCAGATGAAGAGATATTGGGTTAGTTGGTTTTGGTTAATAACACCTGATTTATAATCAAAGTGAATATGGGACTATTTCTCAGGTAATACTTTTCAGTCAGGTAAGGCCAATCCTCCATGTTTACCCTAGATTTTTATTCTTATTTTGGGAAAATGTCAGTTAAAAACTTGAAGGATTGACATTAACTGACTTCAAGATGTACAATAAAGATACCATAATTAAATCAATGTAGTGTTGATGAGATAGCAAATATAGAGAAAAAAATCAATAATTGACCGGAATGGAAATGCCAAAAGTAGATGCACATAAATGTCATCAAGTGATCTTTGACAAAAGACCAAAGACAACAAGTTAGAAAACAAAAGTCTTTTCAATAAATGATTTTGGAAATGTTAGATATTAGCATGCAAAACAAATGATTCTAAATACACACCTGACTGTTCCTACAAAAATTAACTCCAATTAGATAATAGACTTAAATGTAAAACATAAAGCTACTGAGTTCCTAGGTCACATAAGAAAATGTAAATGAACTTGGGTTTAATAATGGTATTATTTAATTTTTACTAGTTTTATAGCTCCAGAGAGCCAGTGAAAGAAAAAAAATGACGTTTAGTTGGACTCCCTTATCATTACTATTTTCTGCAAGAGACTCTGTCAGAAAAATGTGAAAACATATTGCACTGGAAGAAAATATTTGCAAATGACCTAGCAGACTGTTAACAGATTTCTATTAAAATTCTTAAAGTTCAATGAAAATAAAACAAATTACACTAGTTTAAAATGTGTAGTCAGCTATGAGCAAAGCTTTGACTATTACTTCAGAAGGCAGATAGATAGGAAGTAACCATATGAAAAGATGCAAGAGTAACATGTCGCAAGATACACACACAATTGCAACACCAATGAAACATCATTACACACATGTTAGAATGATCAGGATCTAGAAGATTTACAATAGCAAATATTGGTAAGTGTGTGAAATAGTAGGGACTCCCATTCATGCCTAGTAGGAATGCAAAATAGTAGATATACTTTGGGAGGCAGTTGGTGTTGCTTTTACAAGTGCAATGTGACCTTATTGTACAATTCAGCAATTTGGTGCTGTGGTAATTTACCCAAAGGAGCTGAAAACATATTCAAACCTAAGTCTACATGTGGATGTAGTCTAGCAGTGACTGTGGTGGTTAGTAAGAAAATGGCCCCTAAGGGGAGTGGCACTGTTAGGAGGTGTGGCTTTGTTGGAGTGAGTGGGGTATTATTTGAGGAAGTGTGTCATTGTGGGTGTGGGCTTTGAGGTCTCAAATATGCTCAAGCCACACCCAGTGTCTCAGACCACTTCCTGTTGCCTGTGAGTTAAGATGTGAGAACTCTCAGCTCCTTCTCTAGCACCAATGTCTGCCTGCATGCTGCCTTGCTTTCTGCCATGACAACAATGGACTAAACCTCTGAACTGTAAGTGAGCCACTACAATTAAAAGTTTTTCCTTTTTAAGAGTTGCCATCATCATGGTGTCTCATCACAGCAGAAGAAATGCTAACTAACTAGACAGTGCCCTTTACAATTGCAAATATTTGGAACCAACTGGCACATGGTACAAATACATCTTGATACATCAAGATGATGGAATATTTTTCAAAACTCACTAGGAATGAGCTATCAAGCCAAGAAAAGATATGAAGGGACTTCAAATACATATTAATAAATGAGATCAGTGAATCAGAAGAGCCTGAATGTGAACGATTCTAACCATATGGCATTCTGGAAAAGCAACATTCTGGTGTCATTATAGAAGATGAGCTGTTATAGGAGGTGATTGGAAAGAAGGATGATAGGAAGTATCAAGTGCTTTTACAGCATCTTAGCTCATTAGTCTAAACCTGTTGTTGAGGATCTGTGTTTTCTTGTATTTAGCAGACTTTCATGAATGAATGCTCAGGACCAAGAGTGAACCTTAATATGAACTATTCTCTCTGGTCAGCAATGTGTGTCAATGTAAGCTTATACCATTTGACAAATGAATGTACTACTTTGGTGGTGTGTGCTGCTACTGCTGCTGCTGGAGGCTGTGAAGAGCTGGGGGCAGAAGTCATATGGGATTTATCTGTCCCCTTTTCTATGTTTCTGAGGACATAAAACCACTCTGCAAATATAGCCCATTTGAAAGACTAGAGTCAAAGAAGAGCTGATGAATTTGCCTTAAATTTCTTATCAGAGTGACTTTTAAAGGGTCTTTATGTTATGTATCTAAGATTGTATTTTTATTATAAATATGGTTTCCACTGGACTTCATTTCACATTACCCTCCTTGTGTAATTTTATATTTTGCCTGCTATTTATTGGACTTTTATACTTCCGTTATTGACACATGTTCTATTTTTCATTGTGTTGCTGTGATAGAATAGTGACCAAAGCCAGCTTTTGGAGTAGTTTATTGCTACCTACAGTGTTCAGCCTATCATGATGGGACATCAGGACAGAAACCCAAACAGCACCCTGGAGGCAGGAACTGAAGTGAGATCACTAGGTTTCCTTACACAGTCCAGGCCCACTTGCCCTGGCACTGCCTACAGTGGGCTGGGGTTTTCTACATAGATTAGCAATCAAGAAATTAATCCCACAGACATGTGCATAGGCTCATCTGATGGAGGCAGTTCCTCTCCTGGTGTTCCCTTTTCCCTGGTCTGTCATGTTGACAAGCAAGATCAGCCATCACAAAGCTCAAATCTACACCTCTTTGACAAATGTCAGCTGTGTCTTTCCCACAATTTCCACCCAACTGCAATTCTGACCTTTATGTTGATATCTCAAAGAACTTTTCATTTCTTTGAGTACAAAGACAGGATTAATCCAGTTTATTACTCACTAACTCAGAATTGTAGATTTTCAGGGCTAACTCAGTTTTCTCATTGTGTTAATTTTTTTGTGTTACTTTTCCTCACATACTGTTGTGCTAATATAGGCTCCAGTTTGCTACACATTTTGGTGTTCTCAACATCTGTGAAACATATCAAGTGTTCAAAGGGAAAATGAAGTTATTTATGTGTTTATTTGTGATTCATGCATCTCTCTTGCAACTGCTTTTCATCCTTACTCACATGGGATGTTTTTCTCAATCCCATCTGCTGGATAAGATTGGCATAGTGTTCTCCTTAGAATTAACCTTCCTTTTATGTCTTCTTCCACTTTATTGAGGAGACTGGCGCAAACCATCTTCATCTATCCCAACGCCAGACACCTGCTCCACTCATCTGAGTGGGTTTGTATGATCCAGTCATTTGCAGGATGGTTATAAACTTACATGGGATGCAATGTTGGCAAAGAATACACTTTGATTTGGTTTGAAGGCCTTGCTTCCAGGCTCAGTTCTGTTCACACGCTCACATTACCACTAGGCTTTCCAGAGCTTTTCATGCATTTCTCTGTCAATTGCCACCGAGTTACCTACTATGCTGCTGAAAGAAGGCTCTCTAGGTTTGCTGGCTTTCATGTGCTCTGCTCTGCATTCTGTTACACGACGAGATATAGATACACAACAGACGCCAAATCAAGAACAAAATTAATGGCTCAGCATTTTAAAAAGTATGGCAGTCAAATTAGCAATGTATTGTGTTTTAACATAAACAACTTCTTGGTGTCTTAATTAATTTGCCCTTCACGGTTACATAAAGGCTAGTTGTTTCTGCTTCACAGATGAGAAATGAAGCTGAAAGGGCACTTTTTGTATTAATTATCACCACAAAATTATACTTAACTCTTCAATATCCTAAGTAAAAATCTTTAATAATTGTTTTAAATATTTTCTAAGGACTTAACATCCTATTCCACAGGTATTTGCTCGGTGTTTTTCATTGCTATTGTAGCCATAGTATCTGGGAAATGGAAACAACTTAAATGTCCTTCAACTGATGAATAGACAAGGAAACTGTGGCACATATACCCTGTGGAATATTATTCTACTATAAAGAAAAATGAAATCATAAACCTTGTAGGTAAATGGGTGGAACTAGAAAAGATCATATGAGTGAAATAAATGTCAGTGTTTTGTTGTGAAAAGATATCATGATCAGGGAAACTTTTATAAAGGAAAGCAATTGGGGCTTGCCTACAGTTTCAGAGGTTTAGTCTATTATCAGCATAGTGGGGGGCATGGTGGTACACAGATAGATATGATACTAGAAAGCAGCCGAGAGTTCTACATCAGGATCCACAAGCAGCAGGAAGAGAGGTACACTAGTACTGGCTTGGGCTTCTGAAACCTCAAAACACAGTGACATACTTCCTCCAATCAGGTCACATCTCCTCCAAAAAGGTCACACCTTCTAACCCCTCCCAAGTAGTGCCACTCCCTGATGATCAAGCATTCAAATAAGGATCCGACAGGGGCCATTCTTATTTAAAACACCACAGTAACTCAGACCTAGAAGGACAAATTTTTTATTGTTATCTCTCATCTGAGACTCTTAGTTCTAAATTTTCAGAACTGAGTACTGTAGCATGAGTCTTAAAAGTTCTTATTAATAAAAACAAACCTGAGACAGGTATTGGGGTGAAATGCTGGATGGTCAGAGAGACAGAATAAGCCACAGCTAACCTCACCTGGTCAACTTCTCAGCTGATCTTGTTTCCTCAGACTGGAAGCCTCTGTGTCCTCATATCCGAATGGCTTTCAGCTGAACTGTGCTACTCAAAACCTAAAAGCTTAACCAGCCTAATGCTTCTAGTTTCTGGTCCTCATGCCTTATATACCTTTCTGCTTTCTACCATCACTCCCTGGGATTAAAGGCTCACTCCCTGGGACTAAAGGTGTGTGTCACCATGCCTGGCTGTTTCCAATGTGGCCTTGAACTCACAGAGATCCAGAGGGATTTCTACCTCTGGAGTGCTAGGATTAAAAGTGTGAGTGCCACCGTTTTCTACCCTTTGCATCTAGTGGCTGTTCTGTCTCTGACCCTAGATAAGTTTATTAGGGTGCACAATATTTTGGGGAACACAATACCACCACAGAGTAGAAATCCTGGAGTAACTGCAGAAACCAGGAAAATAAAAAGGAATTGTTGCTGGTGTGGAGAGGTGGGTAGGAATAGAGAGTGCAATACCAAGGTACAAATGATCTGATCAAGGAAGGTTTATTTAGTGGCGTAACTTACAAGTGAAGGGATAGGTGGGTTGCAGGGTCTGGGAAAGGTGTGTCGCAGTCTGGTGGTGGTCTCTGGAGAACTCTGATAGGTCTACCTCCAGCGTCCAGGGTCCAGGCACCAAGAGAGCACTCGCATCCGGATCTCCGGTCTTCAGGGACCTATCTTGGCCCCGCCTTGTAGGTGTGACAGTTACCGAAGCCTCAATGGGGGTTGGAACTTCTAGATCAAGGTTGGAATGGCTACCCACTACAGGGGGTGGTCTCTAATTTGGGAGTGAGACGGAGATAAATACAGAAGGTGGGTAAAATAACATTATGAATATCTGATAAAGTCATAAGGAATCATACTATTGGCTATCTACTTTTAAAAAGCACTGTAATGCCCATAAATGTATATAAAATAGACATATATAGTTTAAATGAAAGTCTCTCATCTGGGCTAACAATGCTCCCTCCAAGAGTGAAACACCACCTAACAAACCCCCAACGCTAGGCATGAGAAGTTCTCTTTTGAGTTGTTCATCAGGTTTGTCCAAAAAACTCCCAAAACAATACAAGCTGTTGATATTTCCTTTGGTTGTCCCCTAGGTTGGAGGTAGGTCCCTATTATTAAAGATATCATACACTTCAGAAATATGGTCCAAAGGCCCCTGCACTAGAATTGACCTGAAATCCTCCTCTCTGAGGACTACCTTTCACGGAGCCAGAAAGCATCATGCAATCTTCCAAAAGAAGGAAGCAACCAACAATCCTATCCAGCTATGATGTTTATGAACCACCACAAGGATCAGCATGATACCTTGTGGTATCATGGCAGTACCTTGGCAGTAACCAACAGCTCTCTAATTGGACTTAAGGCCCACTCAACAAGAGGGAAACATGCATAGTACTGGAAATCTGGCCAGCAATTCAGGGCTAGTAAAATCAGGGACTTCAGAGGAGAACCTACAACCACTACTTTCCAAAAAAAGCATAATCCCTAACTATATTCTAAAGATTTGTTTTTATACCCATAGACAAGTGTATTATTTACCCTTCGTGAGGAACTTTTCTTTGCAGTAGATGGACACCACAGAAAATCACAACTAAATAAAGTGCAGAGTTGTGAATTCCAGTCCAGTGGATATCTACAAAGTACCTCCTGCACGCAAGTCTCAAGAAATGTTATAGAAGAGGGAGCAGAAAGGTTGTGAGAGTCAGAGGATTTGGGAGTTTGCTGTGCTCCTAGTAATGTCAGATGCTACACCTATAGAGTCTCAACCCATAAGACTGTTTAAATGTGAGCTGAACAAAGGGCAGCAGCAATAGGCATACTAACTTGGACAGAGAAAGCCACAAGACTTCAACCATGCACCAATAACTATGGAGTGCTGAGAGCTAGAAAATAGTATTGTCCAGGGAAGAACGTAACAATTGGTTATGTAATACCAAATAGCCCTGAAAGCATATGTACAAGTAACATTATCATTTTACATACTGAGTAGGCCGTATTTATGAATAT
>CABHPR010150600.1:43966-60256 GCA_902168415.1 Peromyscus melanophrys | reverse complement strand
CCTATGTAGCTCAGGCTGACCTAGAACTCACGATGTAGCCTCTGTAGGCATCAAATTTGCTGCAGTCCTGCTGGGTCTACTCACCAAGGTGCTGAAACTACAGGGATTACAGATGGACATCGACACACCAGGCTCAGGATTACTCTTTTTAAATTCCTACTGATCAGCTCATGGAACTTTCTAGAGAAATAAAACATACATACATGTGTAAGTTTCACCCATATTTAACCAGACTTCCTTGAATGAATTTTTGCAGTGGTATGTACTACTTGTAACATTATTATATAAAGTTCAAGTTGGCATTAGTAAGACAAATATGAACACAATTGGTTTAAAGAAAATATACTAACAAAATCTTTTACAACCCTTTGAAATTTATCCTAGGTGCCAGAAAATTATTAGCAAGAAATAAAACTCTTTCAAATTCACAGAAAAACAGCAATGGGAGATGGAGAAAGCAGTCTTGTTCTACATTTTGACCTTCAACTCACTCCCGCCCCACCTTTATAAATGCTGTGTGAAAACCCACTCTGGATCTGAGTGAGCAGATTGCACAACACAAGGTGGCGTGAACTGAGCATGCCACTTTATTACAACTTTATTGACAGGAAAAGGAAGACCAGCCTCTGTGACCTCGCTGGCCCACTGTCCTTCCTTCTTCCTTTCTGTCCCTTTCAGGGTGTTCAAGATGTCAAAGTGAGGTTTTCTAGCGCAAAAATTCCAGATTTCCTCGAGTCATCTGGGAAGAGCTGGGTTCGACCATGCAGATAACCCTGGAGCCAAAATTCTGTATGTCACCTCCACAAGGGGTCATTGGGCATCCTGAGAACTCACTTCTTACTGCTGCTGGGTATGAGGCAGTGAAGAAAGGCAAACAGAAGTTAAGAAAAAAAAAAAAAAAAACATTCTGCAGGAGTGAATGAGCGGCATCCCCCATAGCCTCCCCCTGCTTTTGCAGAGGACCCAAATTCTGTTGCCAGCACCTACATGAGATGGCTCCTGACGGCCTGTAACTCCAGCTCCAGGGATAGCTGATACTTCTGGCCTCGTGTGCATATACCACCACACACACACACACACACACACACACACACACACACACACACACACACGCACGCACATATGCAGATAAATTAAACATAAAAAATAAATCACTATGAAAAAGAAAAGGGAAAGAATCTTTCTGATCTCAACGCCAGGCACGAAGCTGTCACTGGCGCACATTTCTTGGAAAGGAAGAGCAGCTTCTCAAGCTTCCAGTCTCGTAAATGTTTGTTGACATGAGCCTTTGACAGGAGTCAATCTGGCGGGCAGGTGTTTTTTTTCCTTGTTTCAAAAACTCGAGTTGCTCTAGCCGCTGAGCGTTCCTCATGACGAAAATGAGGAAGTTGTGTCTACAGCCCAAGACTCACTGACCTTTTGGGCTGCATTTCACCGAATCCCATTTGGCTCCGTCTTAACAAAGCGGAGACAGCCAGATAGCAAACAGGGTTGCGGGGAGGGCTAGCCAGACCAATGTGTATTTGATGAGAAATGATTCACAAACTTGAGAGAGAAGAAGGTACATAAAGAAGTTCTTATTCTATAACTCCAAAAGAAAAAGGATCTGATGTTTGACCATCTACTGCATGTCAGGTACTGCGTCACTCACCCTGCCAAATCATCTCCGAGACTCGGGAGAACCTGAGGAGACAGGTAATAGGAGCCTTAGTCCCAGGTTTAAAAGAACTCAGGTCAAATTCCTTTAGCAAAGGAACTAGAATATTACCCAGTCCATAAACTGGATTTCATTTGTGGTATGAGGATCTTCAGCTCCACGTCTTCGAAGGGTAATACGTGGAAGGAAAAGAAATTATAGGATCCTACCAGCTCAGACCTTGATGAAGGGCTAAAGGTCACGATGCAATTTCTCTCGAATTAAAGATAAGGAAGCTGACTCACTGAGGTTAAATGATTTGCCCAAATTACATGGCTCTAGCTGTGCAAATTGTGAAAATCCTTCCTGATTGAAGCATTGGGGATTGAGATGTGCTTAATTGGAGATGAGATACCCTAACTAGCAAAAGCTGTTTCATTTCTTTCAAACAATTGAGGCTGTAAAATGCCTGGGTGAGACTTTCTAAGATAACCCAGGGATTCAAAGTACTCGGGGCTTTGAGAAAACTTTCCTGTCAACAACCGTGCCTCTTAAACTGTTTTTATCTCAGAGTCGGAAAGCAGATGCAGAGCCCTTCGACAGCAGGAGGCAGCAGGAGAATCTTTACACCAAAGCAGGGAGCTCCCCCAATGAGTCAACAAATTAGCAGGAAGGGGTGACCAAGCCAGGAAGGAGCAAGAGCGGGGAAAGAGAGAGAAGACGCGTGCACTTAAACTAGCAAGCAGAATCCCAAGCACATTTCGATTGGTCCAGGAATGATTTTCCAGATGAGCTCACTCTTGTTTGCTGTTCTTGACGGAGAATCAGAGATCCAAACAGGCCAAAATCTACCCCAGGAGAACCCAGTCTTCACGGTCAAGCACACAGCCAACCTCGTTTCTAGCTCACAGGTAAAAGGAAATATTTAATAGGCTTTTCGATTGCAAATGTTCTAGGGCAGCCAAGGCTCTTGGAAATTGAAAAAGCACAGGAAGGACCTGCATGCATTGGCTTTTGTGAACTCAAGCACGAATATTCCAGATAGTTCTGTAAGTAGCATTACTGGGGAAGCAAGATGTTTTTACCTATTTAATTTCAGCTCGTGCAAAGTTTGGAATGATGCCTGAAAGAAGAATAAACACGATTCATAAGGGCTTCCTCATGTAGGTAATCCCTCCAGGCAGGATGGACTGAATTCTCCGCAGATGTTTTCACCGACTTAATCTCAGAGCATCAGAGTAGGTGTAGTACTGAGCATCTGCCTGTGGTATCCACCTTCCAGCTCTGGAGGTTTCTGGACAAGAGCTGAAGTGGAAACATGAGAAATTGACAGTTCCATTCATATGCATATTACACATAGAGCCAAAATGTTACCATGACCTCACATGAGAAGGAAAAGATGGTTCTCAGTACAGCGTAGAATTTTTGTCTGACCAGAAGGTGCAATGGTTTGGATATGAAATGTCCCCCCACAGGCTCATAGGTTTAAACACTTGGTCCCTAGCTGGAAGCACTGTTTGGGGTAGACTGTGGGACCTTTGGGGTGGGGTGGGGGTGGGGGACTCTAGCAGGAAGAAGTGAGTTGCTTAGAGGCAGATGCACTGAGGCAGGCAGTCTCATTGTCCCACTGCCACAGCTGTAAGCTGCCATGAGTTCTGTCAACCCTTCCCCACCGAGACGCGTACTACCCTCTCAAACTGGGAGCCAGGGTAATCCCTTCCTCAAGGTGCCACTTTCAGCCATTTTATCCTAGCAGTAGAAAGAAAAGCTAATCCTGAGGGGCACCGCACTTCATGGCACATACAATAAACACAACTCGGACTTGATTCGCACGCGGAGGAAGACAGCTTTTATTGTCCTGTCCATTGAAGCATAAAGATGAGGTCATCCGTGCTTGTTTGGAATGCTTCAAATAGTAATGTCATCCCCCTTGGGCTCCAGCTTATCTACTCAACAGATCCTCGGTTGGACGTGAACTAAAAAGTCCAGTAATGGGAAGAAAGAAGAAAAACACAATACAGACTGATATCAGTATTGCTCACATGTTCTCAAACATATCTGTGCATATTATGCTGTAACAGCGTTCCCTCGTGACTCACTAGCACGCGCTAAGGTTTCGTGATTATGAGTCACTGCTTGAGTTCAAACTCCTACATTTGTATGAACAGAAAATAAACCAAAGCCACTCTTGAGGTTCAGGGGACCTTGGCAGGTTGGTCTTAGTCATCTGCTTCTCAAGAAGTCAGGAGGACAATGTAGGACTTTATGGAAACATCAAATGTTCTCCATTTAAAAACTGTATCCAGGACAAGCAACAGATGATCCAGAGCCCTCCTCTGGCTCCTGTGGGCACCAGGCACAAACATAATGCACAGCTTAGCTCCTTGCTTTTTTAACATCACCCTCTGTTGTTTAGAGTTCTGGATCCTTGCCATCAAAAGCAGAATTTCCGGGAATCGATGTCTTTACGTGACTCCTCCTAGAGCCCCTCCCTCACTGGATGTGTAGGAAGATGAGCGGCCCTTTATACTGCTTACATGGTGTCTCAGTTAAGGTTTCTATTGCCCTGAAGAGACACCATGACCATAGCAACTCTTTTGTTTGGTTGGTTGGTTTTTAGTACTTATTTATTTTATGTATTGTAGCTGGAGAATTTCTCTGCAGCTCCCACCAAGCCCTGCTAGTCCCAGAGCCCACTTATAAAATAAACATACAGACGCTTATGTTATTTAAACTTCTTGGCCATTAGCTCAGGCCTATCATTGTCTAGCTCTTACTCTTATATTTAGCCCATTTTTATTAATCTATACTTTGCCACGTGGCTCGTGGCTTATTGGTACCTTACATCTTCCTTGTCCTGGAGGTGGCTCCAGCAGTCTCCCCCTCTGCCTTCCTGTTCCCTCAATTCTCCTGTTAGTCCCGCCTATACTTCCTGTCTGGCTACTGGCCAATCAGTGTTTATTTATACAGAGCAATATCCACAGCAATGTATATGAGTGACCTGTCTTCATGCACATCAGAAGAGGGAATCAGATCCCATTACAGATGGTAGTGAGCCACCATGTGCTTGCTGGGAATTGAACTCAGGACCTCTGGAAGAACAGCCAGTGCTCTTAACCACTGAGCCATCTCTCCAGCCCTCACAGCAACTCCTATAAAAAAAACATTTAACTGGGGTGGCTCACTTACAGTTTCAGAAGTTCAGCCCATTATCATCATGACAGGGAGCGTGGCGGTGTGCAGGCAGATGTGGTGCTGGAGAAGTAGCTGAGAGTCCTACATCTTGTCGGCAATAGAAAGTCAACTGAGACACTCAGCATTATCCTGAGCATAGGAAACCTCAAAGCCCACCCTCACCGCAACACACTTCCTCTAACAGGGCCACATTCACCCCAACAAAGCCACACCTCCTAATAGTGCCACTCCCTATGAGATTATGGGGGCTAATTACATTTAAACTGCCATACATGGTTTCCCTGTGTGTTAACTATGACTTCAGTCTTTATCATTTAGGGTGGACCATTGACTTCATGCTCTGCCAGTATTCTATGTAACCCTGACTGAATCTACTGATTAAGAAAAATCAATGATTCCTTAATGGTTGTTGGGAGTCTGAGGCCAGAGGCGGCCAGAGGATCTGCAGTTCAAAACCATCTTGGGCTACACAGCAAGATTTTTCTAAAAAAAAAAAAAAGCTGTTTAGTCTTTGTTGGTTTGTTTCAAGATTTACTTATTTCTATGAATATTTTATCTGCACGTACGTCTGTATACCACATGTGTGCCTGGTGCCCACAGAGGCTTAAGGAGGGCATTGGAGTTTCTGGAACTGGAATTAAGAGGCATGTGGGTACTATTCCACTTCTATTTTGAAGGAGTGTAAAAGCACACTCTTTCTCGGCTTCTTAACTACAAATTACACAATCAAAACATGTCATAACGGGAGAAAAGAGGAGAGGGCTCTCAGTACATGACAGGGTATCCGCCTCAGCATGGAGGCACCCTGGCTCATGCAATGCCCGAGAAACAGAGCGTGCCCCTGACCCCAGGCTCCACCAGGTTCATCAAATGCCTGTTCTGTGAGGAAATAGACTGCACTGTCTTTTGTCCTTCATTTCTTTGATTCTTGCTTTTCAGTTTCCCCCTGGGGAATCACACTGGACCACTGGGGATCAGGCAATGATTTCAAAGCCTGTCTCCTGCCCATCCAATCACTAGCCTTAAGTCCTTTCTTAAAGCCCTGCAATTTTGCCATTACCTAGCCCCCTCCCCCTCCGCCATTTGCCAAGAGAAGAAAGGAGAAGCAATTACCTAAGAAGTCGCACGTTGAGCTAGGTTTTGACCTCTCCAGACATCCGCTAGTGCAAGAGTCAACGGTGAGCCCAGAACTCTCAGCTTCCCATTCAAAGCTGAGGCTTTAGAGACTGAGAAAGCCACACTTGTAGCCTCTACACAAAACTGGCTGCGGGGGGTGGGGGGGTGAGAGGGTGGGGGAGGTGGGATGGGATGATCCTGCCACCCAGACGCTGGTCAGAAGCCCATTAAAGTTCAGAGCAGAGGGCTGTTTTATTTCCTGGAAACTGAGACACCAGCACTATACCCATCTCAAATCCCTTCCAAATCCCATAAACCCAGAGAGAAGCCAGTCCCGGGTGGAGGAGGGCAGGAAGGCCCTTTCCTCGCAAAGTGCTCCAGGACACATTAACAGCTTCCCCACTGAGCCCTTCAACCTCCAGGGCCAAAACGTGTGCACCAGTCAAGGCCCAGGAATGCACATTTGAACATTTGTTTCCCAGTGTGTGCTGGGATTGTTTCTCAGCCAGGCCTCCCACCCTTCAGGGGACCTGCAAGCTTACAGCGGAGAACTCACGGTGCCTACTGCCATTGTGAGTGTTGGCACAAGTTAAGAGGGTGAGTGAGGCTGCACAGGAGGCTCCTGGGCTGGTTGTCTGGTTTCTGTTTGTAGGCACCAGGGGTGTTAACCCTCTTTGGTCTCCCCATGATGTCTGAGCATGCTTAGAAAAAGCTGCCCGGGAAGGGGAGCAAAATTGTTCCTTTCCCGGTTGTCTGCGCTGAGGCTGTTCTTCAGCTCTGAAATGGGACAGATTTATCTGTGTCACAACCCTATTCAGAAGCCGACAAATAGTGCCGGAGCCCTAGTCCTTCCCCCTATTCTGAGCCCTGGCCGCTTCTCACATTTATATTTTTTATAATGCCTTCAGTCTAGGCTGTGGGTTTTGTATCTTGGTATGTCTTATCTTGTCTCATATAAGCTTCTGGGGAGAACGTGACATAATCTTGAATACAGTAAATGAACAATAACTTTAAACTGAATTAATGAAATCTTGAAGCAACATATGTTTTCAATTTGGATGCTATCAGTCATGACTGCATGGGAAATGCATGGGTCATTTTTACACTTTAGCCTAGAGAAGACTTGACCAAAAACATCCTGGCTGTCAGTCAGACACACTGTGGCTGGTCCTGCCCCCAGACCATCCCATATGCAGAAATAAGCCTTGAAATCTACATCTTTGGAAAGACAAGGAACTATCACTGTAACCAACTAAACCTTGTTATGCGAACTACACAAGGCTCTGCAATGGTATCAAAGTAACTTTATAACATTTAACATCAGTGATGAGTTGGTGTTACCACAGCTGTCTCCTACTCCGAGACAAGGAATATGGATAAATAGGAAAATGTTGGTTAGATAAGGAGGGATAATAGAGTCTTGGAATGAAATACACAGCTATCAGCAAGATATATTTACACCCATAAGGGAATTTCTTCAGGGTCATTTGCTCTTCTGAGATTAGAACACAGCTATGCCAAAGTCTTGTTTTTCATGGCTCACTCTCTCGGTCCTTCCCACCAGGATAGGAAATTAAAGGTCAAATGACTTTTTCAGGAAACATTTGTCTCCAGTGTCTAGGTTGTTCACTGAAAAGGAATGTATTGAACGTTGATTATGGACTCAACAAAAAAAATCAATGCTGGGCATCTCCAGTAGCTCCAAAGATGTCCCTCCGCCCATGAGGTTTATGCCCTGTGATGGTGAATCAATTGTCAGCTTGATGGGGTTTAGAATCACCATGGAAACAAGGCTCTGGGCTTGTCTGTGAGGGATTAGAGGTATTCGATTAAATGAAGTGGGGGAACTCACCTTAAACGGAGGTGCTATCATTCCACAGGCGAGTATGAGACTGGATAAAAAGGAGAAGGCCCACAAGCATTCGTCATCCTCTGCTTCATGACTGCAGATGCAATGGGACCAGGTGCTCCAAATACGGCCCCCCGCACCCTCCCCACCATGAGGTTCTGTGTCCTTGAACTGGGAACTGATAGAAACTCTTGCCTCCTTGGGCTCTTTTATCAGACATTGTGTTGTAAGTCATGTAGCTAACATGCACCCCATGCCACCCCTTCCTCTTGAATCTGAGCTCTCACTTTTGACAGCCAGTGGCTCTCTTTTGACTGACAGAGTGCAGCTGAGGTGACGCCATAAGCCCCTCCACCATCAAGGTGTAACAGCTTTCACCTTGATCTCCTTGGAACCATTGCCCTGGGAGAAGCTGGCAGCTGGGTAAGTGCCAGTGTCCTGAGATGGTCATGCTTTGAGGAAGCTCGGTTAACCATGGGATGAAAGAGAAAGACAGAGATCCCAGCAACCCTCTGCTGGCCTGGGAATCTCAGGCGAGGAGCTATCTTAGATACACAGGCAAACAGGCCTTTGACCATAACTATAGACCATGGCCATGAGAAGCCTCCAACAACGACCACATTTCTTCCCCTCTCCAGATCCTCCCTGGCTTGCCCTCCCTTTCAGAGAGAGGTCAATTGTTGCCAATCTCTACTTTTGGGGGATGTCTTAGTTAGGGTTTCTACTGCTGTGAAGACACACTGTGACCACCGCAACTCTTATCAAGGAAAACATTGAACTGGGGCTGGCTTAGAGTTCATACATTTAGTCCGTTATCATAGTGGTGGGACATGGCAACGTGCAGGCAGACGTGGTGCTGGAGAGGTAGCTGAGAGTTCTACAACTTGTGCTGGCAACAGAAAGTGGTCTGAGTCACTGGGTGTGGCTTGAACATATATGAGACCTCAAAGCCCACCTGTAGCTAGAGTTTTTCTGGTCCTTCCTGGCCCACAGTCAGGACAAATCTCTCTAACCCGCCAGTCCCACAGTCGCTCAGACCAAACCAAGTAAACACAGAGACTTATATTGCTTACAAACTGTATGGCCGTGGCAGGCTTCTTGCTAACTGTTCTTATATCTTAAATTAATCCATTTTTATAAATCTATACCTTGCCACGTGGCTTGTGGCTTACCGGCATCTTCACATGCTGCTTGTCATGGCGGCTGGCAGTGTCTCCTCAGCCTTCCACTTCCCAGAATTCTTCTCCTCCTTGTCCCGCCTATACTTCCTGCCTGGCCACTGGCCAATCAGTGTTTTATTTATTGACCAATCAGAGCAATTTGACATATAGACCATCCCACAGCACCTGCCTCCATAGAGACACACTTCCTCCAACAAGGCCACACCCTCTCCAACAAAGCCATACCTCCTAATATTGCCACTCCCTCTGGGAGCCATTTTTCTCTCAAACCACCACCGGGATGATTTGCTAAGAATTGTTTTGTTTCTATTAAAAACCTAAAGGCTATTACCTGGAAAAGTCAAGGATTTTTCCAGAGGAAGCCAAGGCTCAAGGAGTATTGGTGTTATTTTGGCTTTTGAATATATCAGCTGTTTTCTGCTGTGAATTTCATTTCTGCTATTATACCTTCCCTAATTGATTCTTTTTCCTAAGAACTTCTAAACAGTGTGGATTGATCATTTCTTGAGCATGTACAATGAAGGTATTTGGATAACAGTCACACAGACAAGGC
The DNA here is from genome assembly GCA_902168415.1 of Peromyscus melanophrys. Lineage (NCBI taxonomy): Eukaryota > Metazoa > Chordata > Mammalia > Rodentia > Cricetidae > Peromyscus > Peromyscus melanophrys. The sequence goes on along the minus strand of CABHPR010150600.1, from coordinate 50,726 downwards.
TTCCTGCTTCCAGGCTTTTTGTTTCTTCCTTTTAGCATTAGATCTAATGCATATAATCAGATGTCTGCCTTCTGCAAGTATCTCTTTTAGCTAGCATCCAAGGTCAGGGCCAGCTCTGGACAAAAGCATTTTATCTGAGATATCTATCAAACATCCAAGGACAAAGAATAGACAGCATAAGCATTCCAGACCACCTGCTAGTCTCCTGAATTAAGGTAAATATCCATATGGAGACACCACCTAGGTCGGGCGGACATTAGGGACATAGCTTTGTTTCTTGTACAAATGAAGCTCAGACCCCCCTTTCTCTCACAGCCCAAGTGGCACCTCTAGACTTCCCCTTGAACAATTTACTCAGAACAAAAGGGTTTTTACATACCAGGTGCATTCAAGCTATGACGCAGGTTACCTAGCAACCGAGTACACTTGCCCCGCCCAACCAGAGAGTGGCAGAGCCAGAGGATTGCTGATGGTAGGATGGAGAGGGGTCACAGAAAGAGGAAGGAGAGGAACGAAGACGGAGATGAGGACAAGATGGAAAGAACTCAGAACCGTGAGAGGACAGGAGGGGAAGGGACAGAGAGGAGCCAAGTATGAGAGCAGAATTGAAGCTGTGTAGATAGAGTTTTGTGTTATAAGAATAAAGTGAATGGACTAAAGAGCTCGGTGTACTGAGATTCATTCCCTCAGATTATTTCTCGCCACAGGCAGCGTCTCTTCTGGAAACTCTGGGAAAAGGCTATTAGAGGCTGGACCCCAATAGCTTTCAATACAGTGGGAACTCCAGGATGGGAATGGGTGAAGCATGAACAGAGTAATCTAAAATGCCTGAGAAGGGGAACATTCGAGAACACCAGTGTCAGATAAAGGCCATTTTCACTGCTGGGACAGAGCCTGGTGGAGAGTACAGAGAAAGGGCCCGCAGCCAGAGGGTTGGCTCTCCAGGTAGTCCTGCAGCCCGATCGCCCTGCACCTGATGGGCGTACGTATTAGTTACTTTTCATTGCGGTGATCCAATTACCTGACACAGACAGCTTAAGAAAAGAGAAAGCCCCGTTGACTCCGTTCCAGAGAGTTCTGTCTGTCACAGCAGGAACAAGGACAAGTCCATATCACCATGGGCCAGGAAGTAAAGGGAAGGGAACCCTGGCCCACTACGACCATTGCCCATTTCCCATTTATTCCATGTGGGGTCCCAACCCATGAGAGGGTGCCACCCACATTCAGGATGGGTTTGTCCCCATCGGTTCACCTTTTCTGGAAACGAGTCTCACAGACACACCAGGGATGTACCTTACCACTCTCTCCTACGTGAAATCTTCTCTCTGTAACTGACTGTAGAAATGAGAAAAATGGGGAGTAACACGTGCGTTCAATGAGACCAAAACAGCAAGATCAGAATCTTAGGTTGTAGATGTGCGAGGTGTACAGGTATGTATAGAGGTGTGTGTGTGTGTGTGTGTGTGTGTGTGTGTGTGTGTGCGCGCATGCATGTGATCACACCTACATGCGAGTGCATTTATAAAGAAGCCTAATTCCAGGAATCTTCTTCGCTCTCCCACCATATGCCCTGAGGCAGGCTCTACCAATCAAAGCCAGAGCTTCTTCTGCACAGGACTGGGAAATACAGTACAGCCTCTCCTGTGATGACCGAATCACTCCATTGTCTTAAATGATTTTCTCAGTTCCCTCCTCTACCTTTGAGAGGCAGCCCAAGAGAAAAGCCCATTCCTCTTCAACTGCCTTTTTAAATAAAACAGAGGTGACTGGCATTGATAGGCATGACCCTAAGAAACACTCCAGATGAGAACTTTTGGTGGTGATAGTTTCCGTCTGAGTCTAGTAGAGTGTTCTTTTTTTTTTAATTATTAAGAGATTTTTCTATTCATTTACATACCAACCACAGATTCCCCTCTTCTCCCTCCTTCCACCCCCCCGTGTCCCCCCCCAACCCACCCCCTATTCCCATCTCCTCCAAGGCAAGGTCTCCCCTGGGGAGTCAGCAGAGCCTGGTACATTCAGTTGAGGCAGGTCCAGGCCCCTCCTCCCTGCACCAAGGCTGCCGGCAAAGTGTCTCAGCATAGGCACTAGGTTCCAAAAAGCTGGCTCATGAGTAGACTGTTCTTAATCTATAGAAATGCTGTAGTCAAGTCAGATGGGTGGAGAAAGCTGACTACTGAACCAAAATCGCAGACGCTGGCATGCTGAAAGACTACACCTGCCCCCACGCCACGCTTTATTTGCATGTAATCCCAGCCAAATCAATCTCTCCATCTTAATCAAGAGGGAATTACAGGCCTGAGCAGAGAGGCATCATTGTAGGTAATTGCACCAGAGTCTTTTTCAGACAGTACAGACGAAACTGAAGTGTTTAAATGGATACGAAAAGATGGAAAAATTGCTAGAAAAGAATTTACAGATTGTATTTGCGGAAAGCAGCAAGTGATTCAGGCTGTCATGTGTTTGTGCTTAAACCTTAGAATAAAACTGATGGCAGGTCCCAGTCCCGAGGTCAGGGAGGAAAACAGCAGTCACATTGTGACCTGCACAGCATGAGGGGGAGCTTTTTACAATTCTGAAGTGAAAATGCCGAACTTCTTCTTTCTGCCAAAATACATCACGTCTCTACCTCTCCACTCCCTCCCTCCCTCCCTCCCTCCCCACCCCCATTCCTCTCCCTCCCTCTCTCTAGACAAGATCTTAAGAATCCCAGGCTGACCTTGAACACACAGTAGCCAATAATGAACTTAACTTTTCATCTTGCCTCTGGCCCTATACCTCCTGAGTGTGGGATTTCAGGTGTGCAACACCAAGCGTGGCTTACACAGGCCTGGGAACCAAACCTGGAGGGATTCTTGAATGCTAGGGAAGCCCTCAACCATATGAGCTGTATCCCAGCCTAAATTTTATGTTGCCTTGAGGGAAAAAAGTCCCTCTTCAATTACCACATTGTAACTTGGCAGGGAGCCGATGTAGGGAGAGGACCACTCTGCCTGGCTAGGGACTTGTCCCTGGAGTTGTCTCTGTGTAGGGAGAGGACCACTCTGCCTGGCTAGGGACTTGTTCCTGGAGTTGTCTCTGTGTAGGGAGAGGACCACTCTGCCTGGCTAGGGACTTGTTCCTGGAGTTATCTAGGGCTCCCTGGCAGCAGTAAATGGAATTAAGAGAGGCAGTAGTGAGGAAAGGTTGAAAGGTATTCTTTTCACCCAGTTGTCTGCTCCATAAAATGTATTCCAGTATTTGAGGGGAAAGACCTTAAGTTGAGAAAGCCTGAACCGGTGTCTGTGAAGGAGGAAATTTGGTTTTCTTCATTTCAATCGCAGGCACTGCCAAAGGATAAGGGCAGCTGAAGGAGCACTGCTTCAGTTAGGGGGAAATGGCTTATAATGAACTGAGATGCAGAGAAGGCTGGGCCTGAGTCACACCAGCCTCAGCCCATAAGGGCTCTGCTTACATGCAGACGCCATCCCTTCCTTGAAGAGGTAAACACCCTCTGGAAATCTAGTCTCTCAGGTTTCTTTTCTTCTTTTTGTTATTTCCCAGTATTTGTAAAGTAGATGCGAACGGGTCTCTTGTGGGGAATGATCACAAATTCCAAATTAACCCGTGTTCCCTGGTCAAATGTCTGTCTCACACATGTGGCTTACTCATCAGCTTGTCTTGAGAGAGTACTTGATTCCCAGGCAGCCCTGAGAACAATGTCAGTCAGGTCACCTGGAGGATGGGGAGGTCAGAGGTGCTCGGAGTGGACTTGGTGACCGCAGGAATAATGGTGGGAATCATCTGTCTCTGATGTTAGCCGGGTCTAACGGGGGTTGAAGCTGGGTCCCACTGGACCCTGAGTTTCTCCCAAGGTGAAAAGGAGCCATGTGTCCAGGAACCTCCAGATAGGAAAATAGTCAGGGAAGACAAGAAGGCCTTTCACAAAGCCTGATGAGAGCAGCACACCAAAATGACAGCCATTGGAAAGAGGAAGGCTGGAAATAGCAGCCACTTTGCTGGCTCAGAGGCATTCCAGAGTGGTTCGAAGTGACCCATGACTCATTATGACACTAAATGTACCCCCATCCCCCCCCAGTGAGGGTTTAAGATCCTAAAGAGGTATGCAATGTATGAAGCTGTACATAAGAGAACATGTGACATATAAACCATCCTTGAGAAAACATACTCCTTGTAAACGAATGAGCCAAAAAGATAGGACCAGAAATAAGCTGTTGCTGTTAGTTTTCAATATAAGATAAACTTAGAACTCATCAGGATTACAGGGGGTGCTGACCCCTCCCTCCTGGAGCTGAGAGCTAGTACCTGTTCGGGAGTTAGAAGAGGCTTTGTGCCCTAGGCCAAAGGGATGGGGGGTCCGGGAGTAGTGCAAGTTCCAGCCTGTAGGAGAAGACAGAACTTAAAAAAAAAAAAAAAAAACTGGCAGGCACCAAACCAGTGCACCAGGCATTTTTGCACTTTTTTTCTATGCCTGCCCCTTTCTGAAGAAGTATGTGCTGCTTCAGGAGCTGGAGAGGTGGCTCACATGTCAAGATCACTGCTGCTCTTCCAGAGAACCTCGGTTTGAGTTCCAGGACCCACATGGCTGCTTACAACCTGTCACTCCAGGGACCCAAACACCACCTCTGGCCTCCACAGGCACTGCATGCATGTGATGCAGGCCAAACACCCATATACACAAAATAAAAATAAATAAAGCTTTTTTTAAAAAAATGCCTCATTCTCAGAAGGCTCTTGAATTTTACATCTTCTGACGCCTGTGGGATGTGAAAACCCCAACTCTTTGTACACTGAACCAGATGGTGTGAGCTTCCAGCTACTTCCTCCCTTGGACGTGTACCTTTGCTTGACAAACTGTCTCTGTTTCTGCTGCAACTGTGTGTCTCTGCTCCGTCGCTTACTGGGGGACATAAGAGCCTGGGACTCTCTGCAAGAGCTTTCCAAGCACACAATCATCCTTGGCAAGGAGCTGCCAAAAGCATAGAATGCCCATTCCCTGTCAATCATCTCACCCAAACAGAGCCTCAGCCCACTGTATCGGGAAAGGATAGAATGAAGCAAGGGGCCCTTTCGCACCCCTAGAACAAGGTATAGGATAAGAAATAGGCTGTTGCTGTTTGTTTTCAGTGTGAGATAAACTTAGAACTCATCAGGGCCACAGGGGGTGCTAACCCCTCCCTCCTGGAGCTGAGAGCTAGTACCTGCTCTGGAGTTAGATGAGGCTTTGTGTCTTCTATTACATCCTCCATTTCTTTTGTTCCTGACTATAAAGGAAACCATTGGAGTGCTGTTAATAAATTCTCCTCCTCAACAGGATCTCATTTCTCTCCAGCTTGGTCCATCGGCCTTTCCCTCTGCGGAATCACACTCTTCCACACTTTCACACACACACACCCCAAAAACACACACACGTCATCCCCAACACTGCTACCAGTACATGATCACCAGACACTGGTAGTTGTGCATCTTGTCTTTCTGTGCTTGTCTGTTTCTCCCAGAGTTCTGATCATCGCTGGCCCGTTCATCTAACTACTGAAAAGATGTTTGAATGAGACTCCCTTCCTCGGGCTGCTAGCGTCTGCACAACATTGCTACTTGGGCAATGGATGGAGGAGAGGGTGGATGGGCACGGCATGGCCCCTAGGATCCAAACCCCTCCAGTGATTTCTTAGCCTGCCTGTGTTGCTATAATAAAATGCCACAGGCTGGGAAACTTCAGCATCAGAAGGTTATTTTTGTGTCTTTAATTTATTCTATTTCTGGAGGCCGGAAATCCACCACTAAGGTGTCGACAGGTTTGATTTATCCTGAGGCCGGTAGCCTTGATATACAAATGTCCTTCTTGCTGTGTTCTTCAGTGGAGACCCTTCCACTATGTGTTCCTGCCTCGTGTTTCTCTCCACAAGGATCCTTCTAGATTACAGCCCACCCTCACAACCTCATTTTAATTAGATGGCCTCTTAATGTCTCCATCTCCAAGTACACTCGTGCTCTGAGGTAATGAGTGTCAAGGGTCAGATGAATTTTGAGGGCAAATGGCTCAGCCCACAGTGCTGCTTGGCCAGTAAAAGTATTGGTTTCCAGGCCCAACTTTTAAGAAACGTAATTTCTGCTTCCTTGTCCTTAGAACCCAGTAGTGCCATGTGAGGTCAGCCGACTGCATGAAGAAGCCACGTGCAGTCCCAGCTGACTGTCTCTGGCATAGTCCATCAACCACCACAGGTGAGAGGCTCTCGCTGTGTCTCCAATCCCGGCCACCCTCTGGAGACAACCGTGTGACAGACCCTGAGTGAGAATCTTCAGGAAGAACAAAGACAATTCCCAGAACTCGGAGAAATAATAAAAGAAGGGTTAAATCTTAAGCCACTGGCTTTTGGGATGATTTCTTATGGGAATTAGTAAATGGAAGAAGCATTTCTGCAGGAAATCCAACCGTAGCGTCCAAAATGAACAGAGAAGCAAATACGAATTCCAACTCTTCCAGCAGAAACCACACTTCTGTAGCAACTAAATTCCAAACACTTGGAGTACCCTGGTAACACCTTGCTCTTTCCTGGTTTTGGCAAATACATCCTTCAGTCCAAGCATCCCACCTCTTAGTTTGAAAAGGAAAAAAAAAGCTGTTGAATTTTGTTGAATAAACAAATATCAAGGATTAATCATACCAAGAATCACTTTCTGTTTTTCTTCATTCCCTTGAATTTTTATCATAAATACCTTTAACTAAGGCTAACTAAGGCAAAAATCTGCCCTTCTAACA
>CABHPR010150600.1:15365-30678 GCA_902168415.1 Peromyscus melanophrys | reverse complement strand
AGAGAGAGAGAGAGAGAGAGAGAGAGAGAGAGAGAGAGAGAGAGAGAACAAAAGAGAACAGAGAGTCCCCTACCCATCCTTCAGACTGATTTATAATGCCCAGCAGGTTCAAGGGAATATTAGTTACTGCGTGTGCAAAGCATTTAACCATTATTTATATAAAATTGCAAAAGTGCTGGCAGTAGGGGAAGGATGCCTCAGAAAAGAGAGAAATTCTAGAAGATTATATGTGTCTCCACCAGGTCAGGAGAGGCCCATTTCCTTATAAGAATGAACGGTGAAGTCCATCCCTTTAAAACCAGGAATCTTTCGAGGCATTGAAACTAAGTCTCCACGGTAAATGTTTTATTTCATCTCTCTGAGCTTCTATTTCCTGTAAAACGAGAAGGCCGAGCCAGATGGTCCCTGCGGTTCCTTCCAGTTCTTTCTATCCAGGATCCAGTGAATTTTAAATTGGATATTACAGATATCAAAGCGCCTCCTCCGAGCCTCTGATTCTCAGATTCTATTTCAAAGAAACAGACGAAGGTCACACCTCACTTGTGAAAGGATCAAAGTCCCTTTCGGGTGTCTCTCTTGCTTTTTTTGTTCTCTCTCTCTCTCTCTCTCTCTCTCTCTCTCTCTCTCTCTCTCTCTCTCTCTCTCTCTCTCTCACACACACACACACACACACACACACACACACACACACACACACACACTTCTGAGGGGATGTCTGATGCCTAAGTCTAAAACTTCATTTTAAACGCATCCAGTTGCCTCAAACTCCTGATGAACAAGTTTACTTGAAAGCAATTGACTTATGGGTGGCATGCTGAAGGCTCATTCACCGGCCAATTAGCTCCCACTTGGAAATCTAGCTTGAAACAAAAAGGGTAGAAAGACACTTCAAGGAATGTTAGAAGCCAAACTGCTCACTGAGAGGCAACACCGACATCAGAGACACCAAATGACGCGCCAACAGCTGGAATTTATAAAAGCAGCTGTAAGGCCATAAGAAATGACAGGCGGAGAGAGAGAGATGGGCAAGAGCATGAGCAGCGTACAGGGGAGAGACTTGCTGAGGGCTACGAGTTGCTCGGTCTCACCGAGAGTCAAAACAGGCAGATAAAAACAGCAAATACCGTTTATTTCACCCCTACCACTTGGGCAAAAGCACTTAATGACTGACAGCAGCGAGAGTTTGTGGTGTGTGGACACAGGGACGCTCGTGCATCCCGGACAGGAAGACAAACACAACCTTTTTGAAGACAACGCTGAGGGAAGCCAAAGACAGACATACTTTTACTGTGTAATTACACTTCTAGGTACCATAACCCAGTGAAACCCTAACATAATGGTTCAGTCAGTGAGCGTACAAGGCTGTGTTTATAATAGTAAAAACTGGGCACGGTCAAAGTGCCTGGAGGGATGAAAGAACCAACAAGTTTGTGTAATCACAAAATGGCACTCCAAGTGAATACACTTTGGTTCCATGTACTAATGTGAGTCTGTAAACACCTAATTATATGTATTTATATTATAACTTCATTTGCTTAGTGTTAGAAAATACGGGGGAACATCAACCAAGACCCATTTATTTATACACATGGAGTTGATGTATGAAGCCATGGATGGAAATGTATATAGAGCTAACGTGTCTCATATTAGGAGAGTAGAAACACCTGACGAGTGACACCAACCAGTCTGAACTACTAAAGCCTCCACAGAGCCAGGCATTATGGTGCCCACCTGTAACGCCAGTACTGGGGTGGTTGAAGCAGGAGGGTCATGAGTTTGTGGCCTGCTTGGGCTTACATACAGAGGCCCCATCTCAAAAATGAAATTAAATAAATGGAGAGACTCGTTCTCCTGAGCTGGAGAACTGGCTCAGTGATTAAGAGCACTTATTGCTCTTGCAGAAGACCCGGGTTCGACCCCCCAGCACCTACATGGGGCTTGCAACCCTCTGTAACTCTAGTCCCAGGGAAGCCGAAGCCCTCTTCTCATCTTTGGGGACACTAGGCACAAATGTGGTGCACAGACACACATGCAGGCAAACACTCATACACATAAAATAAAATAAATCTTAAAAAAAATACTTGTTCAGTGGGAAAGGGACTGGTCCTGCAGAACCGTAACCACAGGCCCTCCGTGACTCGGGGGCCACAGCAGGATGTCTCAGAAGAGTCTCGGTGAGGGGCTAGTGTTGATGGTGTAGCAGAAGCCAGAGGCCTTGAACCTGACCAATGATGACTCATTGCAATGAACACTTGCAAGTAAAGCTGAGTGGACAAAAGGCTCCCAATGTCACTAAGACGAATGAAGAGCTGTTGGAGACTCAGAAAGATGGAGAAGTAAAGTGGGATTTTTTTTGTTTTATTTTGTTTTGTTTTTAATTAATATTTTTAAATTTTCTTTTGGGGATGCTACGGGGGTGAGGGGAGGTTATGGAGGGACTGGGAAATGAGTGGGATTGAGGTACATGATGTGAAATTCCCAAAGAATCAATAAAAAAATGATGTTTAAAGAGAGAGAGAGAGACTTATTCACATGGCACAAGAGAGTTCTGTGAAACTGTAGTGGTCGGTAACTAAAAAGGTTTAGGGATGCAGTAGGAACAGTCCAGGACACCCTGGAGCTGATCCGGTAGGAAGAGGTAAAGTGCTGAAAACCAACAAACACAAGGGTATAGAAAGGACGCAGGAGCCACCAATGGCCACCCCGGGACACCTTAAACAGCAGAACAAGGGTAGAAATAGGTTACAGCTTATGAAGCAAATTTCACAAGTCTCACTGATGTAAAAAAATTGGAGTTATAACGGAAACAGAAAAATTACTCCTTGGCAAACATCAAAGCTATTACTTTGAAGAGACTTTTCTTTTCTTTCTGTCTTTCTTTCTTTCTTTTTGTTGTTGTTTTGGTTTTTTGAGACAGGGTCTCTCTACAGAGCCCCGGCTGTCCTGGAACTCACTATGTAGACCAGACTGGCCTCAAACTCACAGAAATCTGCCTACCTCTGCCTTCCGGGGACTGGGATTAAAGGTGTGCACCACCATACCCAGTTAGAGGACTGTTTTTAGACAGAATCTCTTGTATCCCAGGCTGACCTCAAACTCACTATGTGTCCTAGAATGACCTTGAATTTCTGATTGATGGGACCATTACTACTGTGGCAGGCAGGAACCAACAATGATGCTAATGGTAGAGATACAGTTATACAGTCCATAAACAGGATGTCTGCATCCTCAAAAATATTTCTACATGAGAACTTCTTAACAGTTACTAATTACAGGCAGTAGATTAGTAACTTCCTGGTAGGAAAACCTGCAAATCATCTCTTTAGCCAAGGAATCAAAGTGATCCAGAATGGACCGCACACGGTCCAGGATAGCCTCAGCTCCACACTGAGTACCTCCCGCGATGGATGCATTGGCAGGAGCATAAACCGTTACTAAAAATGCAAGACTTGAATTTAAACAAAGGAAAACGCCAGTCAAGTCCAAACTGAGAGACATACTGTGAAATTAATGCCCGATGCTTTTCACACAAATATCCAACGATAAACGTCAAGGACGAAAAGGAGCTGTCCCAGAGATGATGTAGGAAGCTGGACCAGAGGGGAAAAGGTATCGGTAGACGGCTTGTGACATTTGCATAAGGTTGGTAGGTTAGTTAGTTGGTAGGTTAGTTGGTTGATAGGTTAGTTGGTTGATAGGTTAGTTGGTTGGTAGGATAATTGGTTGGTAGGTTCTTTGTGAGCATTGCTGGATGTGGTGGTAACATGGGTACAATCCCAGCACTGGGAACAGTGAGTCAGGAAAGGAATTTGAAACCAGTTTCAGATACATAGAGAGACCCTGTCTCAAAAAGTTAAAATGTATGCTATCTCAGTCAATTTCCTGACTTTGATAACAGTGCTATGGTGATGTAAGATGTTAATATTTGAGAAAGCTGGGTGAAGGGCAAATACAGATTTATATTATCTTAGGACTTTTCAGGCCTAAAGTCATTTTAGGATGAAATGGTACAAATGACTAAAACATGACAAAATCACTTCATAAAGGGTCCATTATCTTGTCTATATCTCTCCATGTTTAAATTCTAGTCTTGCATTCACAGTAAGAGAAAGAGATGAAGAATACGTAAATTTCAAAGCTGAACAAAGGACTTGATGGTCCCATTAAGCAATCGTAAAACAGTGAGTCACCACGGTGGTCAGGAACTTGACAGAAGAAAAGAAATAGGAACTGCGGAACTGCAGCTCACCCTCTAGGCCGGTCTCCTGACACCACACTAAATGCGATGCCTGATGTGTGCTTCCTGCTCCTAAGTCTGGCTTTCCCTTGTGGTCCATGGGAATTTTTCTCTGACCGCTACTCTCATGGTTTTCCTGATTTGCTTTCCACCTCATTCCTCACCAGCCTGACAATCTGTGCTCCAAATTAGTGTTCAGCTTTGGGAGTGATGGTTAATTTCTAGGAAAATTTGAAGAGAAATAAGAAAATCGGGGGTATAGATTAGCTGTGAGAAGATGAGATTTAGCCAGAGAAACACTGACTCTGGAGGTCTCTGTCCTGAGCTTCCCGTGGAGATGTGTGTGGGATTTGGGAACACGGTGATAACATGCTCTGGGGATGTGGTGATAACCCACAGAAGAGGTGAGACTCCATGAGAGCAACACGGTTTGGGGACAGAACTCGAAGAACATTTAAACTTCAGAAGCAAGAAAAATAAATAAATAATAAGACAGGTAAATATCCCAAACCAGTTTTAGATAGAAAAATTCCTACTGTCCACCAGTCTTTGGAGGCACAAAAAAATAATTAAGATTGAGGCAGGATAGAAAAGCTAAGGGGCCGTGGGAGGGAAAGAAACCCCTTACTCCAGAATATGATTGAAGTCTCTCAGCCCACCCCAGCCCACCCAACCCCCCCATTCCCACCTCCCCCTACCTCCCCCCACCCTCCAGCAAGATTTCCAACAGAAAGCTTGGGGTGTAGCCAGTTGGTAAGATGCCTCCAGGCAGCACACGGAAGGCCCTGGAGCTGATCACCATCATGCCTATAATCCCAGCACTTGTGAGGTAGAGGCAGGAGGGTGAAAGGTCCAAGGTCATATTTGGCTACAAAACAGGTTCAGGCTAGCCCAAGCTGTGTGAGACACCGTCTGGAAAACAAAACAAACTGAAAGAAGTCCAGCACAATTAACACCAGTTGCTGTCAAGACTGCCCACATAGAGACAATGTTCCTTTTCTATTGAAGAATTTTTGGTAAGAATGGTAAAATAGCAACAGACTATGCTTAAGGCCTTCGAATACAGCTTTATTCTTTTCCCAAACGTGAACTCTAACTTTCTGGGAGCGTCCCAAGCAAGGCTTTAAACTTTGTTTACAGTAAAAACACGTCTCAGCTCCCTTTTGTCACCCCGGTGAAGCCTACTTTTACCTTATCAGCTGTAATCCTAGCCAAGGCTAGGTCTCACTTAAGACCCTCAAAAATCTTTTCAAAAGTCTTAATTAATTAATTTAATTTAAGGTGTCTGAGTGTTTTGACTGCATGTCTGTCTGTGTGCCACACGTGTGTGTCTGGGGACTGGAGAGGTCAGAAGAGAGTGGCAGATCCTGAGGAACCGGAGTCACAGATGTTCGTGGACCACCTTGTAGGTGCTGGAACCAAACTCGGGTCCTCTGCAAGAGCAACAAGCGCTCTAAACCCCTAAGCCATTGCAACCCACCTCAACCCCAACCCTTTGAGATGTAATTTCAGAAGCTACTAAAATTGTGTACATAGTATGATAAAGACACTTAAGTGCAGCCTTTCCTGAGAAACCCACACTCACACATAGGTGTGTAATATCCCTATCCGAAGCACTTTTCTGTTACCTTTGTGCTTAAACCTACATTAAAATCTATCAGTAAACTCCAACACCGCTCTAAAAGAGAAAATTCTCAAAGAATTAATCAAATGTTATTTAAAGAAAGAAATCAGTCTTTTAGGGGAAAGCAAAAAGAAAACAGGATCGTGCTTTATTATTAATAGTGATAGATGTGATAAAGCATCCAAGAAAGATGACAGCTGAGTAACAACAGGTAGATTTGGTTATTAGAATGCGGCTTCCAGGCGGTAGATTCGTTAGAGTAGTGTTGGGGGAGACAGCAAGAAGCTAAGTAGGAGGGGATGGATTTGAGGGTGAGGAGGAGGGAGCGGAAGTGGGGGGCCTTGCAAAAATAGCTGCACTTGGGAGAAGGTTAGAGAGAAACTTGAACCCCCTGGCAGGAGAGGAGCTGATGCCCCAGAGAGATGGAACAAAGTCAGAGAGGAGATGCCAAAGATGGCAGGGCAGATGTAAGCGTGCCCTGGATGGAGAGAGTAACGCACTGTCTTCAGAGCAGCAGTGATGGAAGGGTAAATATGAAGATGGGGAGAAGAACAAAGAGATACCCAGACACCCGACATCTAGAGTCCCTAAGGTCAGCACCAAATGCTGAATAAGGAATGTTAAAGCTGAGGGAAGGCAGAGCACTTTGGGATAAACAGCGTATGTGTGGCTCTTCTGCTAACCTCTTTCCTTGTATTATTATTTACTAAGACACGTCCACATGCATTTTGGAGCTTTCTCCCAATAACCCCATGATGGAACTGGGACAGATCTTAGTAGCGCAGTGGTACAGAGGAGAGGACCAAATCTCAGCAGTTTGATGTGTACCAAGGCCACGCTCCCATAAAGTCAAAACCAAAACCTCTGTTCTTTTCAGCGCGTCACGTTAGGCCCTGCCGGGAAATGAAAAGCTACCGATGTGTGCTCTGTCAACAGAGTCATGGATAATAATCTTATTAGATGAACAAGGGTCTTCATTAAATTTGTTACATTGTCAGGACGGAGTTGGTAGCAGATGGTAGATACTGAGAATGGCTCTTTCCAGCTCAAAGCTGTTGGCCAGAGCATTTAGAAAGTACAGTGATGGATGACATAGTATTCAACTTGGGGAAGACAGTTGAGTCTAACAGGATGACCCAAGGGTCAAGCCCAGGCTTTGTCCTACTTAACATCTCTTATGATTCTTACAACAGGCAAAGAAAATGCCAGTGGAATCCGAAGCTAGTCATTACTGTTGGGTGGGGAAAATACCAGTGAGGCAGAGGAAATAAAGTAAAAGGAACTTAATGAGGTTTAAAGTGAAGAGAAGGAGTGTGGGGGGGTCACACAAGGTTCAAAGTAGAGAAAGGCTTCTTCCATTAAAAGACAACACAGATAGGCTACAGCAGGGGAGAACTCTTCCCTCCTTGGAAAAGGACCAAAAGATCATCAGGAGAGAAGTTACAAGTAACGATGCAGACAGGACATCAAACTGTCGGCCAAATGATGTGGCTGAGTCACAGAGGTAAGTTGCACCCACATAGTATCCTTAACAGAAAAGGGAGGGGATGCATACATGTGTATGAAATCCATGCATTCATCCATGCGTACAAACATATGCACTGACCATCTCAGAAAAATACAGAAGGAAATCGTAACCTTGGTCACCTCCAGTGAAATTTATCTCTAGCCCATGAGGGAACGCCAGTCTACGTTATTCTATGTGGTCACACACCACTGCAACTTCAAGTTACCTTAGCTAAGTATGAACTCTCCAGTTTAGCTTCATCCTTGTCATCCTCCAAGTGGCCTTCTATCCAGCTGACTTCACATATGTGTGTTATCTGCCTGGCTCTTGGGGACTTAGTTGGTGACATCACACACGCCCACATGAGGAAGCAGAAAATAAAGATAAAAAGGGAGCCTATAGAGGTGACTTGGGATATGGTTTTAAAGGTTACAAAAGTCTTGGCTAGATGGACTATGGGTTCCTTCTGTTTATCAGCATTCCTAAATGTTCTATTGTAAACACATACTACATTTGTAAGATAAATACATGATGCTTTATCTTGGAATCTAAGCTTAAATTAATAATCATTGTCATTCTCTACCAGGCACAGCCACAGAGCTTCTGTTGAGATCTGGTAGGACAGTTTCCCTGACGGGTTTTGCTTCCCATCAATCCTGTAATTAACGGTGGTAAATGTTGAATGTCAACACCAGCTGAGGTTGGGGAATAGGGATGCAATGAGTTAATCGTCATACACATTAACTAAAAAAGCAAGCTAGCCAGCATGATGTGCCCTTTGCAAGAAAAGAAATCCTTAGGCCAGTGTAGTGGTGCATGCCTATAATCCCAGCATTTTGGAAGCCTAAGGCAGGAGGATTTTGAGTTTGATACCAGCCTGGACTACACAGCAGAGTGTATTTAATATTAGTAGGTAATATTTTAATTAATTAAAAAGATGTTAATAGCGTACTACAATCATCCTCAGAGGAGCCAGAATCACAAGTCCTTTATGCATTATTTCAAAGGCAGCCCTTGGACTAAAGTAATTATGAATATGTGATCTTTGAGAAACTTTGCCCAGAGTCTGTCCATTGTTTTTGTCTGTATATTGTAAAAATAAATTCCAAATATATATTTTTTTCTCTTTTTAAAAATTGTAAGCAGAGAGTCACTTTTGATTTGTTGAAGAACGCCATGGTGCTTGCCATGACAAGGGGGTGGCTATGACGAGGAACCGCCATCATCTCATTGTTCTGCAGCCACTGAAGGAAATGATGAGCCGAGCAGCCCTAACCAAACATTTCAGCCCAGCAAATCACCTGCCAACGCGGTTCTAATGGTTTCCCTCTAATCTGATTATTATTAGCCATTCCTTTCCTGTTGCTGGCAAAAGGCCTCTGGAGAATAGCTGCTTTTAAAAATGAGACGGGCTTGACTACGAAAATACGCAACCTTGTGTCTTAGTGACGATTTGTCTTAGTCAGAGCTAAGCGAATTCAAATCCCATCCATCATATTTTTACCTCCATATCTGAAATCCTGAAAAGACTCCGTTGTGTCTGTTTCTCTCGAGTCATTTATTATTTTAAAAGCGCGGGGTGTGGGGGGGGGGACACCAATTTCCTACCTAATTAAAATTCAAAGGTGCCTTTCTGTGAAAGCCTGGATTCTGCCAGGTGACGAGAAGACCAGGGCACGAGTGTGGACAGTGGAACAGATGACATCACATTCTTGAGGGATTAGAAGAGAGACCTTTCACCTCACCATCAGGATGTTCCCACAAGGCTGCTGACCTCCGTAACCTGGTCCTGACCCAGCAAGGAGCCTTGTTTAGGAAGCAGGGCTGGAGCTCTCTTCTCTCTTTCCTCCTCACTCCTGTAACCTAAGTGGTGAGACTGAGGTGCTGAAAGGTGAGCCTGTCACACACACCACTCCAGCAGCCTGTCAAAGGCAGAGATGTGACAGAAAGGTCGTGACTCCAAACCAGAGGGCTCCCTCCTGCTTTTCCGCTATCGGTATTTAGAAGAGCTCTCTCCCAAGCTCCTCTCTTGGCAAACTCCTTCCTCCCCAGCTCCTCAGCAGGAGCCCCTACAGTCAGCCACGTGAGACATGAGGTCTCACTTACTCAGAACCCACCCTGCAAGGCCAGGAGGAGGGTCGGTCTAGCCGCTGAGATGATGAAGAGCCTCCTTCATTCATCCACTCTATACCTGGGCTGGCTGGCTCGTTCCTCACCCGCCCACAGAAGGCCTGGAGACACCACCCCTGTCTTTAGGAATAAATCCTTGACATTCCCAAAGCCATCTGACCTCATCACGCCAACACCTCTATCTTTAGCAAACCCAAAAACAGACCTCAAGAAGAGGCAACAGCAAAGCATCATCTGCTTCGGGATTTTGCCAATGGCCTTCCCCCACCCACCCCAATATTCCTGCTCCACTCTGTTCTCTGGACTCACGTTCCCAGAGCTGATAAGGAACATGAACAAAACAGATGTGGCTCAGTAGTAGGATTTGGGCAGTGTGTCCAGGCAATCTGGATGAAGCATATTATCACTTCCATGGCTGGGAACAGCTGTTCCATTTTCATTCCTAAAAGAAAGACAAAATATGTATTTCCACTTGTTTTTTTTTTTTTAAAGTTACAAAGTTGCTGGGCAGTGATGGCACATGCCTTTAATCCCAGCACTCGGAAGGCAGAGCCAGGTGGATTTCTGTGAGTTCGAGGCCAACCTGGGCTACAGAGTGAGTTCCAGGAAAGGTGCCAAGCTACACAGAGAAATCCTGTCTCAGAAAAAACAACAACAACAAAAAAGTTACAAAGTCAATTAATCGCCTCTAAGTGATCTCTACTTTAATCAATAAATGCCATCTACAGTGTCCTGAGGTAAGCCAGCTAGGTCTAAGTGAACCTGAGTACCTTCCAGGTTCTGAACGTGGAGAATCAGGACTCTGTTGGGACACGGGAGTCACATAGGACCGTGGTGCTTTACAGGAAGACCCTAGGCTCAGCAAGCAGGATAAGGAGGGACAAGAACATCTAAGCAACTCTTGGGCTCCAGGCGACAGGGCTGGATAAATACTGTGGCCTAACAGCTTCTGCCTTAAGCTATTAGTTAAAACAACATTGTGCTGGGTCATAGAATCTTATCATTTAAAAAAAAAAACAAAAAAACAAAAACAGGAGAAACCTAGTGGTTTCCCAGCTAAGGGGCAGGAGAATGGCCAGAAATAACCTAATAATAATCCCAGTGATAGTAAACACTGAGGATAATCTAAAACCATTTTTGAAATGGTCTAATGAGTACATCAACATTTCTGCAAAGACTTTAGGGAGACTTGAAGACATGGAGGATGGACATTGCTCCTGCCACATAGGTCTCCAATAACCAGACAGTCACAGACGCCACAAACCTAGAGAGGAATGTGAGAGATTAATGCACCAGGAAGAGGCCAGCAAAAAGGCAAAGTGAATCTCATTCTTAGTCATTCATCCAAAAGAGGTTTTTATCCCTTGAATATTTGGTCTGGCTTCTCTCTATCTGCTAGCCCTCAGAGAGAAGTCACTGCCGACCACCCACCCCCACTCCCAATCCAGACCCCCTAGGCTCCTAGATTATGACTAGCTAGCCTTCCCAGCAGCCCACAATCTGCTTCACCCATTCACTGTTAACTGACTTAGCGGCATGCAGCATCAGGTGGTACACCCTCTCCAAAGATATTTCTCAGCTGAGGGGTAGGTGTTTTGGAAGGCTAATAAACCTCAGAGCCCAAAGTCTTAATAATTTACTCAAACCTAAAATAGAAAAATAAAGCTAAATCACAATACATACAGCAGTTAGGACTCTTATAATGTCTGATGTGAAACTTTTATCAGGAAAGAAAACAGTCAGAAACATGTAAGAGAAAGCAGTCACAGGGTAATATAAATTGACATCCATCTGGAAACAAAGCAGTCTATTAGTGTTGGAATGTGTGCTGAACACAAATTTTGTATGTAATTATTCAATACAGGCACTGTTTATTTTTATTCAGAGGACTTATTTTTTGTGACAACTTTGTTTTATCATGAAAGAGTCCCAGTCGCCATTAAAAATACTTCCAGCTGCTCAGGGACACCACCAACATGGAAACAGACTTCCAAGTGAGAGATCCATACACCTGGCAAAAAGCACGGAGAGTTTTCCTCCCGTGGCTCTCTGGGCATTAAATACCCACAGCAATGCTTCTGCTCTTTCGGTATAATCTTTGGTGAGAGATATAGTATATTTCCCTGGTAAACATCTGAAGTCATGTTTTTCTGATTAAAAACTAGGTGGGGATCTCAAGTGGCTTTTTTCCCACACCAAAAAGCTTTTGTTTAACACATTTAAGACAGATCACATTGCTGGGCGGTGGTGGCTCGTACCTTTAATCCCGGCACTCAGGAGGCAGAAGCAGGCAGATCTCTGTGAGTTCAAGGCCGGCCTGGTCTACAAAGCAGTTCCAGGACAGCCAGGGCTACAGAGAGAAACCCTGTCTTGTGGGGGGTGGGGAAGAGACAGACTACGTTTAGAAAGAGTTTCAAGGAAGCTGTGAGGCATGAATGGAATCCCAGCACTTGGTGGAGGCAGGAACATCAGGAGTTCAAGGCCAGCTTCAACTTCTTATCAAGTTTGAGGCTACCCTGGGCTATATGGGACCCAGTCTCCTTATAAATACATAAAGCTGGCGTTAAGGACTCCATTGCAAGGTCTCCCTCCTCTCCACCCTCTCCCACTGTGAGCTGAGCTGCTCTCAGCCCTTGAATCACGTGCAGCAAATGAGGTAAATGTTGTGCTTAATGCAATTAGGAAAGATTCACTTTTTTTTTCTTTTGCCATCGGGGTATGTACACTAATTACTTTCCAAACAATCACATGATTGAAAACCAAACAAGGAGGCCCCTTAGTCTCACATCTGTCGAGTGGTGTCAAGTGGCCACCGAATGCCTTGGAGGCGCAGACAGCACCTTATTCAATCATCTTTACAGAACTAACAACACAGCCACCCCCAGACCCACAGATCCATCACTCCACCACCAAACATGAGCTGATGAACAGAAGGGAGAAGGTCTTTGAGTCAGAAACCTGAGAAAAGTCCCAAGAGTTTAAGGGAAACCCCCAGACATGATTTGCTGGGGGATGCAGGGTGAGGGGGAGCATCTATGACCCAACTATGTCCTACTGAAACTCCATTTTAGGAGGGAGTGAGGAGGGTCACCAGACCGCCACATGAGATTCTGGCTGCTCCCTCAACACCTCCTGGCCATGTGCTCATCATTCTGCCCTTACTGAACTCTATTGCTCGTAGTTTCAGAGGGGCCAGAACATATAGATGAAAAGTTCACAGAAGGAGGACCCCCCGTCCATGCAGGTGTGAAGAAGTAGTAGTCTGTGCTGGGTTGTGACTTTCTTGTGGTACACCCATTTGGGGGTCACCCATGATCCTGGAAGTAACCCCTCACCCAAGCTCTATAAGGGAGCTAACTAAGCTCACCAGTTTCCCCAGCTAGGCCTTGGAGGAATTGTCATTGGGACCTTATAAGGAGTGTGGAGACATTTGTTTACCTCTGCCAGGGAAGGAATTCTCACAATACCTAGCTATCATCTCCACTATCTTGACTCCCCTTATTTTTGCCAAATTCCCCTTTCGGCATCCCCCAAGAATCTGACTTCATTTTTATTTAATTAAACCAATCATTAACACTTTTCTAGAACACTTACCTTATATGTTACAGTTTGGCCACAGCCGGGGAAAATTAACTTGACATTCTTGGCTAGTTTTGTTGCACTTTTCTTATATCTTACAGTGCTTCCACCTGCCTCTCCGTCGGCTGCTCACATTTGCTGGAACATCCCACCTAATCCAGTATCCAGAAAACGGAAATCTAATGCTAAGTGGTTCGCTGTTGTTCTGTTTCTTCCATAACGTCATAAAAATGTATAACACTTACAAGCCAGTGATCCCTGAGGCCATTTATCCTCAAGAAAGAACAAGTTTGTTCTTGTGGAGCAGAATCTATATTGATGTATTTCTCACATTGTAAGGCAAGTACCCTTAATGCATACCATCAGGACAACCTGCAAGCAGCCAGCATCCATTCTGTGCCCTGATGGTATAAAGCCCATTAGAAGGAGGCAGGTGGGCTCTTAGCGTTCGGAGGTGAAGGACCAGGATTTTAGAAACTCATTTCTGCCTAGATGCCAGATGTGGTTTCACAGAGAGATAATGATCCCCTTCAAACAATGGGAAACAACTGAGAAAAGTCATTATGTCACTGTGAAAAAATGTCCTTGATTATCCTGCCCTAGCTGTTACCTGATCTCTTTATTTCTGAAGGCTCCTGAGTGGGGAGACTTAAGCACCGCACATACCTAGCTCATGAAGTAACTGCTTTCAATATACATCAGATATTGGGAGCAGAATGTGAGCAATGCCAGGGAGTGAAGGGGTAAGGTAACCAGAATGAGGTAGCAGCTAAAGAAGTTTAAAACTACACCCAATTTGACAGCAGTCCTACACAGATCAGAGAAAAGGCAAGCGTCCAGCTGATGCGACTGTTTACAGAGCACCAGCTGGCCTGAAGTGGCTTCTCCAGAGCCATCTGCCTCCAAAGAGGCCCTCACCTGGGCTTCCCAGGGAGCCTCGGGCTCTCAGTGACAGCAATCTCCTCTAACATCGCTGACAGCCAAGTCTCCAGACAGCCTCCTTAGGGGGACAGCCAGTTGTCCAGGTATTAGATTCAGCCCCTCAGCACCCGGGGTGGGGGAGGCTGTGCAGCTAACTCTTCCTGATGACCCCCCTTTCAAGCCTTCTGCTCACTTTGAGTTCAGTGAGGTAGAAAGAACCCTTACATTAGATTTCATACCACCAAGAAAACTGAGCCTTTACACTCTCCCAATAGCACTCTTTTGAAATGACTATCAGTTATATTTCTTGACCCAAACAAAGTTCACAAGATTACATTTAAAACGTAGACCATAAAAATGTTAATTACATAGTGGTTTCTTTCTTCCTTTTTTTTTTTTTTTTTAAAGCAAACATCATTCGCCTATATTTCCAAAAAGGCTTGGACAGCTTGAAAGGGCACTAACATAAGAAGCTTTTGTTGTTTTTGCTAGCCTTTATTTTCCAATGCTTTGAATATATGCTATATGTGTGGTTTTGAAAGACGCAAGTTAAAAGAGGAAAGAAATCATTCTCCAAATATATGGGCCAATTCTTCACTCTTTTCTTTTTGGTGAACAGGACTCTACAGTTCCCCAACTCTGGGAGAAACCTCCAGCGGCCACAGGAGTTCCTTGAGTGCTCTGTGCCCTACAAAAGAACAGAAGGGTCTTATGTAAAAAATTGAGGCTTTAGAGAACCACTAATTAAACACAGAGAACCGCAGAGGGGTTGAACTGGGTCATCCAGGCAGTGTGGCTTTAGAGATTTGTTTAAAGGAAGAAGCGGTACCCTTTAGAGAAAATAGATCGATTTTGAAAGTATTACCATGACCTTTTCTCAATGATCAAAAGCTCATAGAATCTGATTTATAATATCATGGTATATTCTTAAATTTTTTACCTCTGCCTAATAGAAACCATCTGCTATCTTGGGCAAGCCTCCCATTTTCCTTCCCACCCTCCAGCATCTCTCTCCACCCAGTCACATAGGACACACTGTAGTCTTCCAGTTAACCAACACTTGACGAGGTCTTATGTCACCTGTTACTAATCTTCCAGCTTCAACGATATCCAGCATTAGGGACATCTAGATAAGTCAGTAGATAAAGGCACTTGTCACCAAGCTTAACCACCTGAGTTCAATCCATAGGACCACATAGTAGAAAAAGAAAATCGACTCCTCCAGGTTGGTGGCGCATGCACACCCACACCAAATTAGATAGATAGATAGATAGATAGATAGATAGATAGATAGATAGATAGATAGATAGATAGA
>CABHPR010150600.1:0-13476 GCA_902168415.1 Peromyscus melanophrys | reverse complement strand
AGAGAGAGAGAGAGAGAGAGAGAGAGAGAGAGAGAGAGAGAGAGAGAATGCACAGTTTGTCCCAGTGTTGTTTATAATAGAAAGTAGAAATTAAGTGACCTTCCCTTGTCACCCTATGATGAACTGAAGCCCAAAACTCTGGCACAAGCTCCGATCTACACATCCAGCACCATCATGAAGAATGCAGATCTATACATCCAGCACCATCATGGAGGATGCAGGTCTATACATCCAGCACCATCATGAAGGATGCAGATCTATACATCCAGCACCATCATGGAGGATGCAGGTCTATACATCCAGCACCATCATGGAGGATGCAGGTCTATACATCCAGCACCATCATGGAGGATGCAGGTCTATACATCCAGCACCATCATGGAGGATGCAGGTCTATACATCCAGCACCATCATGGAGGATGCAGGTCTATACATCCAGCACCATCATGGAGGATGCAGGTCTATACATCAAGCACCATCATGGAGGATGCAGATCTATACATCCAGCACCATCGGGGAGGGTGCAGACAGGGTTGAAGAGAGTCAGAGAGTAAAGAACTGAACTGAAGTCCAAATTCTTGGCAAAGCAGATGTACGGAAGGCAATAGTTCAAGATGTTGAGAACATTGGGGTAGGGCAGAACAAGACAGCCAAAATAAAGCTTGACCTCTGAGATCAAGCCCCTGGAGGGAATGTTCCAAATAGGGAATTCTGAAGCAATGCTTGAGGAGGGGTGGGGAAGGAAAAGAAATCTGACCAGCAGGCATTTCAAAAGTGTGCTAGTGGGAAAATGTAAAGACTTGGGGCTACAAGTAAGACCCTGTCTCAAAAGAAAAAGATTCAAAAAAAAGAATATGACATTCAAAAAATGCATATGACAGACAACCTGATAATTATCAATATCAAGTCTTAAATGAACATATTCAGAATTGACAAAGGCCTCTCATGGAATCACTGAATAGCCCCCTTAGGACAGTTTCAGGTATAAGATACAAACCAAGATTCAAGAGGCCTCAACAGAGAACCTCAGATACAGACAGTGGGTGAGACAAAGATGCTGAGTCCTGAATAAAAACAAAATTAATTTCCATCAGTACAAATAAATTATTAAATACCACAATGAAATATTATGTAAGCACCACAAAATGCCAATTAGAAAGACTGAGAAAAACCGTGTCATGCTAAGCATGTATATTTTTGTACACACGGTGCAGGTGGCATGCTTTATACATATGTATATATAGATATGTAAGTACACATGTATACATTTACACATACATGGTAGCACAACTATGGTACATGCATAGGAAAAGACTTAAAAGACTCCCACCAAAATGCTAATAGTTGTTTGCTTAGAAAAGTAAAGTAGGATTTTTTTCTATTGGTTAAGTTTTATTTAATGTCTAGGTTTTTGATTAATTTTATATTTCAAAACGTGGGTACAGAGATAAAACATGAACAATTCACTTTTATCCAAGTGCCTCAGTACTGTTCCTGTAGAGATTTGTGTGTCTCAAGAATGAAATCTGTGTCTCTGGCAGCTAGCCCTATTTTTAGCCTCCTAAATCCTTTCCTCTAAATATCTATCAATGAGATTCTAGAGAAAGAATGTTACTCCCATAGATCAGTTTTGGCTCTTTAAAAATAATTTTAACTCTTGCCTGATGTGAACTATCATTTAGGACAGAGCTCACTTGTAGGGTTACACATTAGTAGTCAACAATTACCCTGGCTGTTTCCAAAGGTCTGAAAGTGATGACACTTATTGGCACATTTCTGAGAAGGCATACAAAGAAAAAGGAGAGAGAGAGAGAGAGAGAGAGAGAGAGAGAGAGAGAGACAGAGACAGAGAGACAGAGAGAGAACTGTTACATTCTCACAGAAACAAACAAGAAATTGATCCATATGACAGACAATCTCATGACTATCAGTAGCAAGTCTTAGGCACCATATTTAGAATAAAATGACAAAGGCCTCTCATGGAGTCACTGAACAGCGTCCTTAGGACAATGTCAGGTACAAGGTACAAATCAAGCCCTGGGTTATCAGTCCACAGATGGCTTTTGAAAAGTCAGGTTTTTCAGTACGTCCACTTTCCCCCCCTTACTTTTCTATAACAAACTTTAAATGCTTAGGAAAAGCACATCCTTCGTTATCAAAGGTTGATGTTTAATTTTTTATTTCAGTTTAAGGAGGTTTGCTTTTTCAAAGCTCCTTGAGTTAGTTGGGAAGTATGAGTGTGGATTATTAGATAAAATGAAGATGTATAATACAAAGACAGAGGTTCTTGACTTTGACTTAAAGACTGTGTGGAAAAGAGATCTGTGTGACACAGTCATTAAAGAAAGATATGTATATAGAAGTGATCATTCAGGGAGAACAGACAATAAAAGCATTGGCAAAAATCATCTCTCCAGGAATAAGAGTTCCTACAGTGTTGTTTTAATGGCCTGCAGGTTTTTATTTTCTATAATACTTATATGTGTGTTTGCAATAATAAAGGAATACTTTCAATTTTACAAAGCTCCCCTTAGCCTTAAGATTTTATACCCTTGCATTTCCTGGTCCTTACACAGTACCATGTTTAGAATCAAAAGGCAGAGCCCATTAGAACAGTGGTTCTCAACCTGTCATGACCCCTTGAGGGGGATCGAACAACCCTTTCACAGGACTCACCTAAGACCATTGGAAAACACAAATATTTACATTATGATTAATAACAGTAGCAAAATTACAGTTATGAAGTAGCAACAAAAATAATTTTATGGTTAGGGGTCAGCACAAGATGAAGAGCTGTACTGAAGGGTTGCAGCATTAGGAAGGTTGAGAATCAGTGCATTAGAAAGTAAGAGTTATAGAGATAAACACTCCCTATGAAGGGATATAGATTTTTAAAGATTTATGAGAAAAGGTTGTTCTTGTGAGATTTCCACTCCAAATAAAAACCTTAAAATATTTTGCACAAAGTTTCAACAAATAAATAAATTTCAGGATGAATTACTGAAGCCGAGACCACACCTGACTATTTTTATGGTATTCGTCATTACTCACTCCTTATGAACCCCCCAGACGCTGATGATACATATGCTTGTAGCTCTTTATAACATTCACTCTAAAATGCAACAAATAGGTAAGCTTTGGTAACCCTGAACTGTTGGTCTGTTACAGCTAACTATAAAAGTAAGTCATCCACTTAATGTTTCATCTGTAATGATTCCAAAGCAGCTGTTATTTACCTGGGCAACACTCCTCAAATTAAAATAATTCACTAAGCCAGCTTTGGACTACGCTCCCTTAGTCCTTATGTTTAACAGATAGACAGGTTGTAACAGTTCCAAGAACCACTGTGGACCAAGAAGTAAAAAACCCTTTGAAAAGCATAATAATATGCGGTATGTATGTTATAATCAGAGACATGGCCATCACCAAATTATTAGAGTGTCAGACTTAAGACCAAACAAAATAACTTTCAGTGAAACAGAAGATACATTTTTGCAATGCTGGCGGTTGAACTGGAGCGCAGAGTGTGAAGGCGAGCATGCTACCAAGTGAACGCAATGGACAGGCCCAGTGTCTGAATTCAGAGACGGAAAAAGGTGAGGTGAAGCTTGATTGATAAAAAGTACTGAAACGCAAGTGGCTAGTCTGGGATAGATAAGATCCTATTTCAAAACTAAAGAAAAAAATATAGCCAAGCCTCCATACGAAAAACTACAAACCACTGAAAAAGCAAATTAAGGATAGTAAAATTCAACAAAGATAGAACAAGTTTATGAATCCAAAGACTCTAAGCAGGCATGGTGGTGCACGTCTGACACTTAAGACAGGATTGCCATAAATTTGAGGCCAGCCTGGGCTACATAGTGAATCGGAGGCCAGTTGGGATACACGGTGAGATCATGTCTTGAATAAATAAAAGGAAAGGGGTTGGGAAGATTTTGGATAAAGGCTCTAGACTATCAGATAGCTAGTTAGAGATGAGTGCCTTGGAGGTCATCGAGAATGGACCCCTCCCTCAAGGCTGACTTTGAACCCCACCTGCTGTCTCCTAGAAAGGGCAACACCAGTGTTGGTTTTAATTGTGGTGCTTGTTACCGTGTGAGAGAAGTCACGAGGCATGATAAAACCCAGTATCAGAGCTTTATTGGGGGGGGGGGGGGAGAGCAGAAGAAGGGAGGAGTCTGTGACCAGCTTTTTAAAGATTTCCCTGCACATGCTGCACGTGCGCTTATGGAGCTACGCCATGCAGCGCACGGATGACGTAAGACGTAAGGCCCCTTGCTGGGCTACGCACCTGGAGGAGTGGCAGAATCCTAACAATCAGAGTATAAAATACTAAATGAAAAGATGGAGGCTTTGCTGAGGCCCGTTAAGGGAAATACACTTTCTCCTGGATAAAAGAACGAAACCTGGATTCCAGCTCTGGCCCTCAGTGGAGAAGGACATTCTGCTTTGCTCTGAAGGCTGGAACATCGCATGCTGTTGTCTGCCCGTGAGAGTTAATCCAGCTGGGCCTGTCGGTCACCCAGCCAGGAAAGCACGCCTCAGGAAAGCTGAAGGCATGGAACATGGAAGAGCAGTGTTCCCTTAATGAGACGACATACATATCCTTCCCACAAGTCCCTCCCACGATGTAGCTCCTTAGCATGTCTGCGATGCAGCTGTGTTGGGCCGGCTTACTTTTCTGACTCAAAAATACTTTCTTCCCCTTCTTTCTCTTTGGATGCTGCCCAAAAGCCTAAACATGCTTACTTTGACACTCTGGATTTCCTCACTGTTTCTCTGAAGATATCCCCACCCCTCACCACCACCCCTCACCACCACCCCTCACCACCACCCCTCACCACCACTCCTCAACCCCACCACTCACCCTACCCCTCGCCCCTCCCCCAGCTCCACCCCTCACCCCAACCCCCACTCCACCCCTCATCCCACCCATCACCCCATCCCTCACTCCACCCCTCATCCCACCCATCACCCCACCCCTTACCCCAACCCTCACTCCACCCATCACCCCATCCTTCACCCCCACCCCTCACCACCACCTCCCCTTCTTTACAGCTCCCATGAACAGATATGCCTGTTTTCTTGGGCCCTAACTCAAAAGAACATGCTGTTTTTCTGTCTCCCTCTCCCGCCTTACAACAGCTACTGAGATTCGCCGTGGGCCAGTCTGCTGTTTTTGTTTCAAACTCTAATAAAATTGTCCTTGAACTTCCTTCAGAGTTCAGTTCTAAATTATTTTATTAAAGAGACTAGGAGCCCACAAAGCCCCTAATTTCCCTGGTAGCCAAGACCTTAAAGATAATATCATAAGGTAACTTTTACAAAGTAATTACTAGAAGTAGTTAGCAAAGTGTTGGCTCAAAGTTGATATAAAAACATCAGTTACGGTGCTAGAAAGATGGCTCAGTGGTTAAGAGCACTGACTGCTCTCCCAGAGGACCTGGGTTCAAGTCCCAGCACCCACATGGCAGTTCACAACTGTCTGTAACTCCAAGATCTGACACCCTCACACAATCTGTATGCATGCAGCAAAACACCAATGCAAATAAAATAAAAATAAATAAATTATAGAAAAAAAAATCAGTTACTTGGAAAATAATACTTTTAAAGCATTAGCAATATCAACAAATAACCTAAAACATAGAAAAACACTACGGTGAGGCGCAGTTGGTCGAGTGCTTGCCTGATGCACAAAGACCTGGGTTTGACCCCAACGTGGCTTAAAACCAGGGGTGAAGGTACAGCCACCTAGAGATGGGGGCAAAAGGATTAGAAATTCAAGATCATCCTAGGCTACACAGGCAGTTCTAGGCTAGCCTGGAACAGATAAGATCCTATCTCAAAAAAAAAAAAATAAAAATAAAAAGAACACGCTTATGGATCCAAGACTCATTATTAAGCCAAGTGTAGCAGTGCACATCTATGCTGAGGCAGGAGGATTGCCAGAAGTTTGAGGGCAGCCTGGACTACATAGTGAGTTCAAGACCAGACTGGGCTACCCAGCAAGACCCTGTCTCAAATAAATAAAAATAAATAAATAAGCAATAAGTAAACATTAGTGTTCAGATGGACATATCCATGTAGTGAGTCCTACTTCATGAGATATCAGTACACATTTCAGCAGGCCTCCCCCACGATAGTAATTGATCACACGACAACGAGAAGGATCTAGAACAATCAAAGGAGTTAAGGAGGAAGCAAAGAGAAGGAAACACAGGGCTGGATTTCAGTACTCCAGAACTCAAGACATATGAACAAATTAAAACCCAGCAGACCTGCACAAATGACAGGTGCTTTGTCGTCTCAGCATGGAAGCCTGGATGACCGACTTCAGGAGAACTCGGCGGCGTCTACTCTTCCCTCACCTCGGGCACTCACCACCTCTGACTTACACATACAATGAAAACAACGTACTTTCTAGAAAAAAATCTTTATAACATTGGATTAGGCAAAGGTTTCCTAACTAGGACTTCAAACCATGAACAATAAAAGAAACAATAGAAAACTAGCCCGAGGGCTGGAGAGATGGCTCAGTGGTTAAGAGCACTGCTTGTTCTTCTAAAGGTCCTGAGTTCAATTCCCAGCAACCACATGGTGGCTCACAACCATCTGTAATGAGATCTGGTGCCCTCTTCTGGCCTGCAGGGATACATGGGGGCAGAACACTGTATACATAATAAATAAATAAAAAAAAAAAAAAGAAAGGTGTAAGTTTAAAAAAAAAAAATTTAAAAAAAAAAAAAAAAAAGAAAGAAAACTAGCCCGAATCAAGGGTTAAAACTTTTGATCTAACGTACTATTTAAAAAGTAAACAGCAGAGGTTGAAGAGATGGCCCGGGGCTAAGAGCACTTCCTACTCTTGCAGAGGACCCAGGTTCAGTTCCCAGCACCCATGTTGGATGGTTCACAACTGTCTGTAACTCCAGTTCCAGAGGGATCCAACACCTCTGACCTCTGTACTCATATGTTCATATGTCCAGCCCCTCCCTAACATACACACACAACACACATACATAACACACATACAACACACACAATACACATACAACACATACATAGCACATACAACATACACATACACAACACACACACAACTGGGTCCCTCTGAACTGTAAGCCTAGATGAACAGTTTCTGTCTTAGCATACACACACACACACACACACACACACACACACACACACACACACGGCAGGTTGCAAATGTAGCTCAGCATTAGAGCATATGTATCCAGCATGCAGAAGGGCCCTGAGTCTGATTCCCAGCTTGAGGGTTAAAAGAAAAAAGAGGAAAGTAGAAGTCAAGCCACAGACTGAAGAAAAAAAAAAAAACCACAGCATGTATCAAAAGGCTTCTGCGGAGAATTCTTACAGCTTAAGAAGCCAAGCAACTCAACTGTTCAAATAGACAAAATATTTGAACAGACACATGAAAAAATCCTCAAGCATTGTTAGTCATCAGGGATATGCAAATTAAAACCATAGGGAAATGGCACTGCACATTCACCGGATTGGCTAAAATTAAAATGACTGAGCATGCCCAGTCCTGACAAGGACGCAAAGCAACCCAAACGCTCATGTGCCGCTGGCAGGGCTGGATGGTGCACGACCAGCTTGGAAGACATTTTTGCAGTTTCTAAAGCCTTCAACATACACCTGGGACAAGGCCAGGAGACAAAGCCACCTGGCCACGGAAAGGCCTGTGTGTGCTGAGCCTGCTGGTACCACAGTCCTCAATACTTCTAAGGCTGAGGCAGGAGGATCACAAGTTCAAGGCCTGTTTAGATTACATAATGAGATCCTGTCTCAAAAAAGAATCCAAAGACCCAATTTATTGATAAAAGCAATGGGGGCACTATGATTTCTTTTTCTAGTAGACAAAAAAAAAAACCAGTTATGTGTATAAAACATTCAGAAAAGATGGATAAGCCATTAACAAACATCTTCTTAAACATATAGTTTAGTGTACACCTGAGAGAAGAGGGAGGGGTTATTAGTTAAATAAGCACAGGGAATTGTTATATGTGTGTGTCTGTCTGTCTGTCTGTCTGTGCATATGGGAGCTAGAAGATTTCTTTTTTGTGATATGGTCTCTCATTGGCCTGGAACTCATCATGTTAGTGAGCCCTGGGGATCCACCTGTCTCTACATCTCCAGCTCTGGGATTACAAATGCACACCACCATGCCCAGCTTTTTCACCGGATTCCTATGGCGACTACGCCATTTCCCCAGCCAAGCGCTTTGGTTTTGACAGTCGTTCAGAATCTAGGACTGAGGTGTCCCCATATTCCTGACATCACGAAAGGGCTGTGCTCTTGATAAAAAGACCAAAGTGAAAACAGGAAGAACAAATCACACTTGCTGGTCCCCGAGGAAAATGGAAAGGTTACCTTGGGAAAAGATCATTTTGAGACCACAGCCTAGCCACCTATGGATGTAGGATTTGAATTTATCCCTGTTGCCAGAGAACTCCAAAGTAGATAAATTCATTTAGAGTGTTCCAGTCTGGAAATATTCCCAAGACACTTGACCTGAAAAAACAAAATCTTGGTGTGGCCAAAGCCTCACCCAAGCCTCACAGAATGCCTTTGGTCACTAAAAGTGAGCTCACAGCACAAAATAACACACTCCACCAGAGAACCAGAAAAGCATCGTGTGCAAATGAATAACATTTGAGTAGCACTTTGTGGCTGAGTATTAATTTTTTCTAAGCTGGGAAAACCCAAGAAATTCATAAAATCAGATGCCTTTTTCTTCACTGGAAAAATAAAATACTTGGAGCCGGGCAGTGGTGGCGCACTCCTTTAATCCCAGCACTCTAGAGGCAGAGGCGGGCAGATCTCCAAGTTCAAGGCCAGCCTGGTCTACAGAGTGAGTGCCAGGACAGCCAGGGCTACACAGAGAAACTCTGTCTCAAAAAACAAAAAAGAAAAAAGAAAAATATTTGGAAAGTCATTTGTCTTGGTTACTTTTCTATGACTGTGACAAAACACTATCACCAAGGCAACTTAAAGAAGGAAGGGTCTATCTGGGCTTAGAGTTCCAGAGAGACAGGTCTACCACCATCCCGGTGGAGAAGGGTGGCAGCATTCAGGCAGGCACCGTAGTTGGAAGAGCTGAGAGCTCACATCTCAGAGCACAAGCAAAAAGCAGCAAGTGTAAACTGGGAATAGCTAATGCCTGGCCTTTGAAAGCTCAAAGCCACTGGCATATTCCTACTGTAAGACCACACCTCCTACACCTACCCCAACCAGTTACACCAACTGGGACCAAGTATTCAAATGCCTGAGACTGTGGGGGACATCTCATTCAAACCATTAGAAAGAAGGGAGAGTGGCGTCTGTCATAGTGATCCACAAAATGAAAGATGCAACTGATAAAATAATGTGTAGCTGGAGACTTCATTTCTTATTAAAAAGGACCAAGTAATGTATGTGTATGTGTATGTTATATGTAACAGTTTTTATGGAGATAGACATTCCAGTTTATCCAAGTGTAGGAATGAGGGAGAATTAAAGATGGTTTTGATTATTGTTTATGTATTGTTTGGCTACTTTGATTTTTATAATGAGCATTTGTAACTTTTAAAGATAAGGGAGTATTCTAAAGAAGTCTTCTGTTTGTAACAGTAGCAGAGATATTACCACTGAAAATAATGGACAAAACCCCATTTCGTAAGTGTGGACCGCTACTGGCTACATGGAAGCTGAGCACTGGACCAGGGGGACAAATCCAGAGGTCTTCGATGATCCGTCTGTCCCCACCCCCCACCGCCACCCCCACCCCCCCACCCCCCCACCCCCTTCTCTCAGTTTGGGGCAGTTACTAAGTTGGTTTTCAGGAAGTGTCCCCTCTACCTTGGGAATGACTGAAGAACTGACTGCAGGTCACAGGTACCTTACAATGTCACTTTATGGTCCTGTGCCAACAAGGACCACATCAGAAGCAATAGCTCGCCCCATGCCTGGTGCTCGGCTCAGGGCTAGTCAGGTAATCATGAAACGCTATTCAAAGCAGATTGACGAGCTACACATAAGAACATATGAATAGAAAAAACTAGCAACTCCAAGAGACTTGGAAGAATTCGCTAAAATGTCATTAAAAAATAAAAATATGTCTTGCTTACTTATGTATGAAGATGCCATGATGAGACCTACTACTTTGTATGCTAACCTAAAAGATTGTTATGAGTTTGTTTTTAAAAGGGTCTTGTGGAGAAAAGACAGTTGCTAAGATGTGAATTTTATAATCCACAGAAAAATAATTTGCTATATTATAAAGATAAAGACCTTGCTGACAGATTTAATGAAGGAAAAAAAAAGATACTTTTAAGACATTATTTTTAAATGGATAGTTCAGGGATTTTTGTTGTTTTTGCATTAAAATTAGCATCTGAAATCTAGCAATTGCAAAATGAATTTGGGGGCCACTAATTGGCTCAGTGGGCAAATGGGCTTGCAGCCAGACCTGATGACCTGAGTTTGGTCCCTGTGATCCCCTTGGTGGAGAAAGAGAATCAACTTCTGCAAGTTGTCCTCTTACCTTCAAACATGAACCCTGGTGTATGTGCACACACACATACACAAAATTAATCACTCCGATATCCAACAGGAAAGGCAGAAGTGTGAGGAAAGCTCTTTTCTTAGAACGTCAGAGAAGAAAGGAGAAGAAACAATTCTTAGAAAAGCACCATTTCATTTTGTATCAAGGCAATAACTCAGGCAAGGATCAGCAAGGTACACTAAAACCCCAAAGTGGAATTTGAGGGATGATGAATCCACATAGCACTAAAGAATCTCCCACAAATGCTAACCATTTGCAAAGTAAACATAATTTTATAACAGAGACATCCATGTGCACCAACTCAACCAAAGGATCACTATTCTGTTCAGTAATAAAGGTGTGAACGGATGTCTCTTTGATGTGAGCTGATAAAAGTACACAACACCCCTAGTGAAATCTTGCCATGAATACTTTAACGCAAGTCTGGGTTTGCTTATAGGAAGTACGGGGACTAGATGTTACAATACAGTAGAAAAAAACAACAAATCTAGAGATTTGTTGGGCTCTTTCTTTAAGGCAATTAGGCCAACTTTTATAAAGCTGATGCCATTGTTTAAATATGTGTATATTATTCTAAACTAAGAAGACTAGAAGCCTACAACCAATGACAACGTGCAACATCAGTTGACTCCTGGTTGCAAATGGAAAAGGGTAGGAATCTGCTCTTTAAAAGTTCTTGAGATAGGCCAGGTGTCGTGATGCACATCTGTAATCCCGGAAGTGATGAGACAGAAACAGAACAGAGCTCAAAGCCAATCTGGGTTATATTGATTGAAGCCAGCCCAGAGATTATCACAGTTTCTCTCAAAATACCAAAGAATTAAAAATTTAAAAACAGCACATCGATACAAATATCTGATGAGTCCCTGTTATTTCAAGAGTGATCGTGATATCATTATACTAGAAATTCTTCCTGCTTTTAGGAAATGCATCCCTGAGTTTTTAAGAGAGAAAAGACCACTTCTAAAATACACTTTAAAATAATGTAGCAGGCTGGGCATGATGGTGCATACCTTTGATCCCAGAACTCTGGAAGTAGAGGCAGGTAGGTTTCTGTGAGTTAAAAGGACAGTCTATTCTGCATAGGGAGTTTCAGGCCAGCCGGAGCTGCATAGTGAGGCTGTGTAAAGCAGCAGTGTGTGGTAGGGAGATGGTAGGGTTGCCATGTGGCTTTGGCCTACAAAAGCAGCAATCTGGCCTCATACACAGTTCAAGCAAGCATGGCAAAAATGCTCTAACTTTTGAAGTTGGGTGCTGACTTCACATTTGTTTACTGTATTGTCCTTTCAACTTTCCATATTTTTTTTTAAATGTAATAAAAACTTGGGGGTGGATTCTTCCCAAAACTTTCCCCAAGTCATCTCAAATGGGGCATGGTGGTGCACATCTGTAATTCCAGCAAGTGACTTATGAAGAGGACTGTGAGAATTCAAGGCCAGCCTGGGCTACAGTGAGACCCTGTCTAAGAAAAAAACAAAGAAAAGAAAAAAGGGGGGAAAAAAGGTAGATAGCAAGATATACCTTAACTTTTAAACTACCTAAACTCTATCTAAAGAAATGGTTGGGGGGGGGGGTGGCCAGAGAGATGGCTCACTGCTTATGAGCACTTGTTGCTCTTTCGAAGGACCCAGGTTTGAGTCCCAGCACCCACAGAGTGGTTTACAACCATCTGTAACTCCAGTCCACAGGATCTAGTGCCCTCTTCTGACTTCCACAGGCACCAACCACACACATGGTCCACATCCACACATGCAGGCAAAATACTCACATAAAATAAAATAACATAAACCTAATAAAAATACTTTTAAAGTGGTTTGCTTTTCAAAATTGGCCTATTCACTATCCTCTTTGGGCACAGTAAAACCTATATTAACTATTGCAAATAATATTCTACTGCTAGAACAAGTCTAATATAAATCTCAAAAATAACACCAAAAGCCAGCACAAGATTTATAGGTGTAAACATCTGGTTTTTATAACAAATAACAAAGTTAACAGCAATAAAAACAAATCATTTAGTACAGCATATAATGTGTTATATTAAATTTACACAATGATATATATAAAAACACATACTGTTTATATCATACAGTAATCCAACAACAGGAATATCAAAACAGGAATCCAAACAACTACTACTCATGCACAGAACATGCATATATTGGTATTTTAAAAAGGCTATTTTACACAATACTGTTTACCAAAAACTTCTTAAAAAATTTAAAGCCCTTCTAAATAAGTCAGTGGCCCAATGAGGACTGGAATGCACTACTGTTTAGGCCAGAGCTTAGGTGGCACAAGTGCTTGGTGAGCAGTTCTGGGCTTGGAGTCATGCCCATGAGGGGTGAATGTCTTTGCACCAAAGGACCAACATTTTATCTCCAAGGCAAGCCCTCTAAGGGACAAACGGTTGTGTTGGCGACAAGTGAGAAGCAGAAAGGCATCGAAAACTGCTGGATCTATGGCCCAAGAGGGTTACTGTAACAAAGGCTGGGGCACTGCATGTGGCAAAGGTTTTTGTGAATCCTTTTAAGGTACTGTCAGTTTCTCTATCCTGGTTGCCACCTCCAGATTTACAGTCCGCTCTACAAGTTCTAAATCCAGTAAAAAGCTTACTTCTGAGAAGAAAATGGGATGAGGAGACCTCTGAGAAGTGTTGACTATATTAAAAAAATTTAGCGAAAGCAATGAACTTTTTTTTTTTTAACCTATACTATGCAATTTTATGTAATGCCCCTCAACTGGAAAGCCCTTTCAGGGACACAGCCCTAAAGAATCAAGGAGCGAGTTCACGTCTTAAAAAATTCCACCCACGGACCTTGGAAACAAAAGGTCTCATCCAAATAAAACCTGAACACCAAAAACCTGTACTTTGCCAGACGCTCGGACAACAGAAGCCCAAAAAAAAA
>CABHPR010150598.1:0-24051 GCA_902168415.1 Peromyscus melanophrys | reverse complement strand
GGGGAGGGAGGGAAAGAGGGAGGGAGAAAAAAGGAAGGGAGGAATGAGGAAAAGTATAGACAATCAAATTTTCCAAAGCTCCCAAAGAGCAGATAATTGAACTTGAATAGACAATGCAACAGACTCGGATGGAATGGCTGCTTCAGACGGGGTGACCAAAGTCCTCTGCGGACATATCCTTGAATCTGACCTGAATGACAGAAAAGAAACAACTTCACCACAAACCCAAAAGACCTTCAACAAAGAAGGTCCTTTCTAAAGAACATACACATAGCCAGATTCTATAATCCTAAGGGTGACCTAAAAACATCTATTAACTCTATCTCTGTGTCTGTCTACACCATAGGAAGGAACTTTATGTAATAAGATACTGTATAGCTTGACCCTGACGCCCGTTAGGGAAAAGTTGCAATTTAGTTAGTTACATGGGATATGCATCTTGCACACTGCTCTGCCCTGTTACATGCTCCAGGTAGAGCAAAGCTTCGCTCACACACATGGGTCTTCAATTGTTTTCCCTCCCATGTTCTAAGGGAACCTGGTCCTTCTGCTTTCTCAGACAGCTACATGGGGCCCAGCATGAAAGCTGCTACTCCAGGGTCACTACTGGCCCTGTAGTGCCACAGGAAGACAGAAAAGGATAGTGAACATTGAAGTGGGCGAGTGAGTGTCTCATCACTTCTGGGTTAGAAATTATTTCCAGATTCTATGGCAATAGAGGAGCCCCGTGTATAGTATACTCATTATCCTCTACCACGTGCTTTGTGGTACAATGAATATCTTCTTATCATGTAGAAAAGCCTTGAAGCTATTTTTATCATAAATAAACAACTTATGGAATTAGTAGGAGCAATTTCCATCTAAAGCTCATACTTTCTAAAGCGTGAGAGGGCGCAGGTAGGTTACTTAACATAGACCCTGTGTTTCTTTAATTTTTTGCACAGTGCAGAGTCAGAAAAGCTGAGCCACGTGAGTGTGAGAGTCACCCTGAGTAGGGAGTTGTGTATCTGACGTAAGCCTTGTCCATTCTGTTCTTCTCAGTCAGTCAGTACAAAAGCAGACCTGAAAGTCTCTTCTATGAGGACTGTCCCAACAGATGATGTGTCAGGAGCACATAGGACGTAGGAAACTGCCCCTGCCGTCCAAGAAATGACAGGGCAGTGATGCAGACTGAGCTTAGGGAAGAATGACTTGTTTAGATTCCTGCCCAGAAGTACCCACATGGATAATATGGACTTGATGGACCATGGAGGCCAAACTAAGGATCCACAACGAGAACCTTGTCAGTGACAGTATCTCCCATTGTCACTGGGTGGCTGAAGAAAGGGGGAAAACCAAGAATGGAAGACAAAGGAGAAGGAAGGGGGGAATATATGAAAAATGCAAGTGGGGACAAAGGACTGTAGTGCTAAGAGAAGAGGAGATCTCTAGAGGTGGGTGTGACCAAAGAATCCCCACCCAGCCTTTTAGCCAATGCCTGGGACTTGTGAGGTTGGAGGACTCTGTGGCTCTTCTGAGATGCTTCATACCTGATGTGGGCTTCTTCCTCCTGAGAGACTCGCCACTTGTAAGGAGTGTGAGAATATCCAGCCTTCCTTTCCATGGTTGGTTTCTCTTGACTTTCCCTCAAACATGCCTCTATATTATCCATAAACAGGCTAAAAATACATATGAATCCCCAAGGAGCTGAAAGCAAAGGCTTTGCACAACCCGAAGGGACGTGGCCAAAACTTCAGTGGCCTAGTTGCAAACAGTGATGCAGCTATCTTAGCATGATTTCAAGGTACTCTGCGGGCTCTCATCCTCTTCCCTATCCCCTCCCCCAAGCAAATATTTGTTCACTGAGGCCTGAAATTGATTTTCAGGGGACAGAACTTTTCATTTCATAATAGGAAATGATTTTGGATGCACAGTCACTCTCTTAGGCAAAGCAAAATATGGCTTTAAAGTCACCATTTGGAAGCATGCTGATCCCTTTCCTAAGAGCAAGGCAGGGTGCCCAACCTGGTATTAGGCAAGTGTCCATTCCAGGGACAGACAAGGCAAAGGAGGGAAGCTGGGAGCAAAGACCTCAAACTGATTACTGATCGGGTGTGTAGGGCACCATCTTTTCTGCTAAGTCTTTCATGTAGCTCAAAAGAACATCTACAAAGTGACCCTGATAACTTCTCCAATCTCATAGACCACCAGCAATACCCCACACTTGTCCCCTGCACCCAACGCTGGCACACACAAAGTATCGTTTTCTGTGTATCCTTCTACCCTGGATAATATGGACCATTCTACCCAGCTCCACACCTGTCCCTTCCCCCTAGACCATATCTGAACTTTATTGGGGGTCATAATTTAGATATGATTTCCTGAAGAAAGCTGCTCCTGAAACACTAAGTCTGAGCTGGTCCTTGTCTCTCAAGCATTCTCATGGTGCTGATGATAGCACCTTACATAAGATTGTCATTTGTTACATGGTTTCCTGTCTGTTGTCCTCCACAGACTTTGAAGGTCTTGAGTGTATCCCCATCATCTAACGCAGTGCCTGGAGCAAAGATTCAAGTAATGATTACTGGATCCGTCGATGAATTGTTTACATTCTCCAGCCTATGTCAGCAGAAAGGGAATGTAACTAAAGAGGAAAACAACAGAAATGCTGACCTAAACTTATGGATATTTCCCTCTCTAGTTGAGAAAAAAATTTTTTCATCAAAATAACAGAAAAACATATTAGGAAAAGAATAAGTCCATATTAGGTTATAAGGGTGGAGTAATTGCCTTATGAAATGATGTCATATCTCAATTGATAAGAACAGTAAGTTTATTTATTTATGGCATAGTTCAATGATGTCCGAGTTAGGGTAGAACATTTATCCAGCTTTCAGAAAGCATAGGAGAATCTATAGGAGGACGTTTAGGAAGGGTCTGGAAGAGTCCCTTGTTCCTAACTCTGTCACATGGCCCTTTCCAACTGTAAAGAAAAGAAGAAAGTGGAGGCTGGAAAATATAGAACATCTCCTGTAACTCTGAAAAACAAACAAGGAGTACCTGAGCAAACTAGAAAGTTTAGAAAATTTCTCCAAACAGACAAACACTTGGGACTGAATTTGGTGAAATTTAGGACTAAGTGAACCGAGGAAACTAGGCAGAGAAGAAACTCAGGGAGAAACAAACAAACAAAATTCACATGGTAGAGAAATTCTAAAAAAAAAAAAAAAAAAAAAAAGAAAGAAAGAAATCATATCCAGAAACACTTCAAACCCAGTCAAGAAACACAAACCACTGGAAGGGTGTCTAAAACTGTTGGAGTTAGTACAAGGCACTTAGAAGAGTTGGGCTACCGCTGACTCCCAGCAGAAGCTACCAGTGTTGGTCTTGGGGACCAAAGCAGTATTCTGTGTAAAATAATGCTGGGCCTGCACAAGGACAAGCAATGACCAAAAATAGAAAGTGAATTCAGAATTATAGTCAGTACCAAGTTAAACTTCTTAGCATTTCTCTCTACAGCAGGAATTCCACCCAAGAAACGCATGGCAGGAAATGCGTCACAGGAAACAAGCCTGACAGGGAGCCCAGGACAAATGGCCTTGGGATAGGAATATCTTGCACCCATGAGAAGAGTTTCAGACACATGTTGTCCAGCCACACACCCTGCCCCTTCTCCACAATTACCAGGATACTGTTGGTAGAAGGATAGGCAGAGATGCTCAAAGACATCTGAACAGACATCCAGGAACGACCAGATTTTCAAAGGAAAAAAATCAACACTGCTAAAAAGGAAGACACCAAATGTAACAAATAATCAATATTGGAAGAAGAGCTATTAAGATGATAAAAAGTTTAAAATGTGTGTGATCATTATAGGCAAAGGAAAGAATCATTATATTCATGAGTCTGCCATATTCATAAAACAGTAATTATCTATACCAAGTTGGAAACAGTGTGAGGCAGGCTCTCTTACTGAACCTGGACCTTGAAGCACTGCCCCTAGAGATGTAGCAGGTAACTGTCCTACCTACCTATGACCTTGAAGTACCTGCCCCTGGGGCATGGCTCGGGGCTACCCTTAAGACCTGAGATGAACATACATTGCTCTCTTCTCTCCCTTGTGGTCTTGGATGCTGAGACAGACCAGGCAAAAGAACAATGCGGGACTGTAACTCAGTAACCATGCCTTCCTATTGCCCAGGTGCTGG
The DNA here is from genome assembly GCA_902168415.1 of Peromyscus melanophrys. Lineage (NCBI taxonomy): Eukaryota > Metazoa > Chordata > Mammalia > Rodentia > Cricetidae > Peromyscus > Peromyscus melanophrys. The sequence continues at coordinate 19,864 of CABHPR010150598.1, read as the reverse complement.
GGATTTGAACTCAGGTCTATGCGTTACACAGCAGAGTCTCTTTCCCACTGAGCCACCTTCCATCCATAATATCCTTGTTCATCGGGGAATATATACTAAAGTATTTAGGACCCTGTGAAGTAAGGCCTGCAATTTATATTTAAATGGTTCATCACAAAAATATATGTAAAAATTCATATGTAATTTTAGATATCAACTTATATGCAATTTTTCAAAATAAAGGGTGACTCCTAATCAAGTGCCAGGAAGAGTTAACGTGAAGGAGTTCACACAGAGAGACGTATTTAGAAGGCATTTTCAGATTCAAAAGTTGAAAGATTATACCCTAAAACTTTTCAGAGATCCATAAATAGACGACATACAAAAGCATCTCTGGATATAAATAGAAGATGAGAGAACAATGCCATCCAACATCTCGGAGAAACTTAGTTTGAACATGGATTTCTGTGCATAGCCAATAGAATGTAGGTGCGAGCACAGTAGAAGAGGCGGGAGAATATGTATTTTGAGGCACATAAAGGCTATTTTTCCACAGGTCCCCTCTGAAATTTTCAGGCAAAAGTACATTCCATACATGCCTTCATGGTACCTAGCCTTCAAAGTTTAAAAAGCAGAGGTCTGTTCCTGGGAGTCCCCCTCGGCCCTCTCCCAAATCACTCAGCTCAGGTTCAAGTCCACAGATGAATTCTGCCCAGAGGTGGGTGGTGAGTGGACACCTGGGCCAGAAGACAAATGCAAATGGCTTTAAGAGCCCATTGCCCTCCGACTGTGAAATGATGACATACTAAATCATGTGCTTAATTGATTTCCACCCAACAGCATACTCTAAGATTGTAAAAACCATTCTTCAGGCAAGCTTACATCTCTCAGGACCAATGTGCACAAAGCGCACTGCCAAGAACCAACACTTCCCACCAGGCAACTTGTATTCATGCTGTGGCTGAGTTCTCCAAGTTTATGCTGTGCTTTGAGGAAGGGTTCACAGCTCCCGCTTCAGGGTGTGCACCTTTCTCCTTGTGTTGTTAACTTAGGAGACAGAGGAAGACAGACAGAGTTGTTACCAGTTCCTACAGAAAAGGTAGATTTTTCCCCATGAGCAGCCATTCTCTTCACAGGTTTGGGGGTTTGTTGTTGTTGTTGTTGTTGTTGTTGTTGTTGTTGTTGTTGTTTTAAAGGATTGGCAAGACTGAACTAAAAAGCAATAAGTGAAGCTTCTAGATCATACATGCTCAATGATAGCCAACAATTTCAGTTTCTCTAGAATTACATCTGTGTACTAAAAGTAAAATTAAGTAAAAGAGCATAAAACACAAGAGATACCTTTTCTCCAAACTGCCTAACGTTGGAGAACAGCTTTGCAGTTATTGGTAGAGCTTTTGCTATTGTCTACTGGTGGCTCGTGCCTGTAGGCTTAGCACTCAGCAAACTGAGGTCGGAGGATGGCCATGAGTTTGAGGCCAGCCTGGGCTACATAGTGTCAGTACAGGCAGGGCTATACAACAAGACCTTGTCTAAAGGAGGTCACAGGGCTGCATCATAGGGCTGGGTTTTCTTCACATAGACTGCTGTGTTACAGGAGACTGGAGATTCAAGCAATTGACAGGCTAGTCCATGCTCTGCGGTAGCCTGAGGAAGCCAGTGTCTGGGATCAGACAGAACAGTGGGGAGCTCCCACACTCCCTGCTGAGTGTCACCTGCTCCTGACCCCGATGCTCACTCCTGACTCTAAAACCAAAACCTGGCTTGTATTCATAGGCTAAATCCCTGCTCCCAAGACAGAGATCTAAGTCACTCAAGACAGGTTACAAGCAACTCTTCATCAAAGGTCGGGCCCTAAATTTTGTTTTGACTTTTAGGTGATATTGACCTCAACTATCAGTTCAGAATGTTGTAAGAGCATACTATATACACACACAAATGTGCATATACAACACACACACACACACACACACACACACACACACACACACACACTTGCTTTATAACTCAGAGAGATATTAGGATTAATGAAGCATTTGACTCAAAGCATAGCCAGTCTTTGTAATGACATCCTGAGTAAAGATATTGCACTGCTAATGTCTCACCCATGTCTCTTTATCAAATACCTTTTCCTTAGGAAAGGAAGCTAGTGGAGGAGCGAAGAGTTTGGACAACAAAATTGAGGAGAATGCTGAAACACCTGCCCTGGAGGATTCCTCTTCCCCTCTAGATAGCCAGCAGCAGTCCCAGCAGGTTTCCACAGACATCGAGAACACTGAAAGGTAAGTGGGACACTCCCCTGGACAGAAGTCGCCCTTCCTGCCTTAGGGGTCACTGAGAGTGCAGGGTTTTCTATTCCAGGTTCGGGAGAAACAGGGCTCACTACGGTATGACAGAGCAGCTAGTCTGGCAGGAACTTGGAGTCTGCCTAACCTGCAGAGGGAAACCTGGGGAGAGGGAGAGGTGGTAATCGGGTTTGTGTAACCATGACAAAATCACCCAGGAAACAACTCAAAGGTGAAAGACTTGTCTTGGCTCTTGATTTCAGAGATTGTGGTCTAGGAGTAGCTGGCTCCATTGCACTTAAGCTTGAGACAATACAGGGGAGCTTAGAACAGAAGACACTACTCAGCTCATGGCAACCCGGAAGCAGAGAGAAAGCAGAAGGAGCCAGGAGCCGTAGGCAAGATGTGTCCTTCAAAGGCATACCCCTGGTGACATATGACCTACTTCCTCCAACTGTGCCCTACCTCCTCATTTGCCCTACCTCCCAATAATAATGTCAAATAATTTATCCATCAATGCACTAACCTGCCAATTAGGTCAGAGTCCTCGTGATCCAACCACCTCTTAACAGGGTCTCTAGCTAGGGACCAAGCCTTCAACATATAAACCTTTGGGTCCATTTTATGATCAAATTGCAGTAAGTAAGTAGTCCATACCCTACAGGGAGACATTGGCAGGATCTACAGCAGTTTCAGGCTCCTAGACCTCTGCCTACCTCCATCCAACACATCACATCTCCATTGTCCATCAAAACAAGCCAGGGGTGCACAGCTATAATCCCAATACTTGGGAGGCTCTGTCTCAAAAAGAAAAGGAAACAGTACGCTTCTTAGAAGAGAAAAGGGAAGACCTATTTCCATCACAGTTCACCCAATGGCCAGTTCCTAAACCACCCTTTTGTTTGAGAGAAAAGAATCTAAAGTACCCAAAGATGCTTCCAATAGCTTCTTAGGTTTTGGGTATTTGGAATGTCCTACTTCGCATTTTGACCACTTCACAGATTTTCACAGCCTCTTTTTGCTCTCCTGAAATACAGTTGATGGCATGTTAGGACAGAGTGAGTTAGTGCATTGACCTACACAGCTTACTGCTAAGGAGGAGCTTTCTCTAGGAAGGAAAAATGCTACGGTGATTCTGTTCCATTGAGGAAACAATAATGATAAAAGAGCAAGGACTCATCCCATCAACATGTTGAAAATACTAGTCTGTGAAGCCAAAGATGAGGTCCATGTGTAGCCTTTACAGTAATGCCTATGCCCTTTGCTATGAACGTCCCTAGAGCTGGCACAAAGCAGCTGAATGAACTTGGGGTAATTCTACTCCATGTTCCTCTCTGTGTATGAGTCACTGACAACATAATGAACATTTTATTTTTTTTTATTTTTAGAAATGGAACACACAATGGCATTTATAGCCATTGTGGTTCCACTTTCAGGTTGTAATATAATTCTAACGCTAATTACCAAATTTCTGTGTTTATAGGAAATTGGAGCATGTGGTAATTGTGTGCTATTAATATCACCTGTATACACTTCAATATCCAGTAATTCAAACAATAAAGCTTGTTTGTCTCCATTTTATAGAAATATGAACAAATGATGACAGTCATGTATCTTAATTTATAGAAATAAATAATTTTATATAAGTAAATAGAAAATTCTCTGGTCTGTTCCCAGAGAAAAGGAGTGCATCTGTCAGAATGCCATGGTCAGAAGCCATCTGCAAAACCATTTCCTTTTCATACGCCTCGGATAGCAGTTAGATCCATACCTCATGCTCTAAGAAATTGCTGGGTATGGTGGCATGCACATTTAGTCCCTTTGGAGCAGAAGCAGGTGGATCTCTGTGAGTTTGAAGCCAACCTGGTCTACAGAGTGAGTTCCAGGACAACCAGGGCTACACAGAGAAACCCTGTCTCAAAAAAACAAAAAACAAAAAAGGGGGGGAGAATAAAGAAAAGAAAGGGGGAGAGGGAGGGAGGGAGGGAGAGATAGAGGGAGGGAGGGATGGGAGAGGGAGAGGGAGAGAGAGGGAGAGAAATCAATGTTACATGGCAGTGAGCAGAATAGCCTGCAGTGTTCACAATGCTGCTGGCTAGAACGGAAGTCCAGATTTTGGTCAAGGGAGAGGGAAGCCTGAGATGAGCTTCTTCGGTGTTCCTTTCCTCTCTGCCCAGCACTCCATGGTTCTCAAACCAGTCTGGCATTTAACTCACCAGGAGAGCTCTTTAAAAGTCAGTGGCACACCTTTAATCCCAGCACTCGGAAGGCAGAGGCAGGCGGATCTCCAAGAGTTCGAGGCCAGCCTGGTCTACAGAGTGAGTTCCAGGAAAGGTACAAAGCTATACAGAGAAACCCTGTCTCGAAGAAAAAAAAAAGTCACTGGCAACTGCCTCCTCTGGAAGCCAACCCTATCAGGTTCTCTTCTTGAGTGCAGGGGAGGCCCAGGGATCATCCAATGCAAGGTGACAATGGGACTTGGTCCCAGGGGGTGCTTGCTTCATCCTTCCCCTCCCATTCAACCTGCCTGGCCATCTTACATGAAAACACGACTGAGGGTGGCCCTGCTTCCCCGTGCCACATCTTCCTGCTGCCTAGTCTGCATGCTGTGTCCAGGACACTCCATCAGCCTCACACCCTTGGACGCCATTCCGAGTGCTCCAGGGGTCTTTCTATCCATTCACCAGTCTGCTCTCCCTTCCTTTTCCAGTTAGTGCTGCCTGAGACCTGAGTTTTTGTTTGTTTATTCTTTCTTTCTTATTTATTTATTTATTTTACATCCCGACCACAGTTTCCCCTCCCTCCTCTCCTCCTATTCCCTCCCTCCACCTCCCCTCCGCACGGCCCCTCTCCCCCCAATCCACTCCTCCTCTGTTTCTATTCAGAAAGGGACAGGCCTCCCATGAGTGTCAACAAAACACATCAAGTTGAGGTAAGACTAAGCAACTCCCCTTGTGTTAAGGCTGGACAAGGGGAATCCAGTATGAGGAATAAATTCCCAGGAGCCAGCCAATGTATTAGAGACAGCCCTGCTCCCATTGTTAGGAGTCCTACAAGCAGACCAAGCTACACAACTGTAACATATATGTAGAGGGCATCAGTCAGTCCCATGCAGGCTCTCTGGTTGTTGGTTCAGACTCTTCGAGTTCCTATGAGCCAGGTCAGTTGTTTCTTTGGCCTTTCTTGTGATGTACTTGACCCCTCTGGCTCCTACAATCCATCTTCCCTCTCTTCAGCAGGATTCCCCCAGCTCAGCCTAATGTTTGGCTGTGGGTCTCTGCATCTGTTTATATCAGTTACTGGATGAAGGCTCTCTGATGACAATTGGGGTGGTCAGCAGTCTGATCACAGGAGATGGTCAGGTCAGGCTACGTATCTGCTATTGCTACAAGTCTTAGCTGGAGTCATCTTGTAGATTCATGAGTTTCTCTTGCATCAGGTTTCTACCTGACCCTGTAATGGCCCCGCCCCCTCAGCTTCCAGTCATCTCTTTCAGTACTCTCCCCCTCCATCTACCCCACAATCTGATCTCTCAAGTTCCCATCCCCACCCGTCCCCAGTCCATCCAGGAGATCTCTGCTATTTCCCCTTCCCAGGGAGATAAATGTGTCCCACCTTGGGGCCTCCTTATTACTCAGCCACTCAGGGTCTGTGAATTGTAGCCTGGTGACCCTTCACTTTATAGATAATATCTACTTATGAGGGAGAACAAAGCATGTTTTTCTTTCTTACTCCGGATGATTTTTGCCATCTATTTGCCTGCGAATTTCCTGATGTCATTGTTTTTAACAGCTGAGTAATACTCCATTGTGTAAATGTACCACATTTTCTTTATCAGTTCTTCGGTTGAGGGGCATTTAGGTTGTTTCTATGTTCTGGCTATTATGAATAAAGCTGCTATGAACAAAATTGAGCTAATATACTTTTGGTATGATTGGAGCTCCCTTTTGTATCTTAACCTTGAGAGAGAGAGGGTCAGCTTGGGTCTGTGGCCTCTCCCAACAGTGGTCCTCCAACGCTACTCAACAGAACAGTGGTGCTTTGTGAGACAGACTGAAAATTTCAAGCTAGAAATTGCATGATGGATCTTTCCTCAACTTAAAATGAAAAATAGTAGCTACAAAGTCTCTAATTTGGGGGTTCTCCTCTATCTCTCTCCTCTTTCGTTGTACTAGATATTAAACTTAAAGTCCCACCCAGGCTAAGTAAATGCTCTACCCATGCATTCTTTCTTCAGTCCTCCCACTCTTTTTTTTTCTTTTTCAATTTTTTGTTTTGAGACAGGGTCTCATTAAGTTGCTCAGGCTGGCCTTGAATCACTCTGTAACCCAGGTAGGCCTCAGACTTTTGATCCTCCTGCCTCTACTCCTGAGAAGCTGTAAGTACAGGCTTATTCAACCAGCTTTAGTTCAACTTTAGAGTTTTCTTCCCCCACAAGCATGTTTCTAAAGAAATGTATTTGCCTATTTATTTATTTATTTATTTATTTATTTATTTATGTACACTCAGGTATGCAGGCGTGTTCATGTGTGTGCTACACTGTACACATGAAGTTGGGAAGACAAGTTGTGTGTGGTGTGTGTGTGTGTGTGTGTGTGTGTGTGTGTGTGTGTGTGTGCTACACTGCACATGTGCATGCCAGAAGACAAGTTACAAGAGTCAATTTTCTTCTTCTAGCATGTGGGTCCTGGGAATTGACTTCAAGTCATCAATGGTCCCCAGTGGCCTCTCTCCCAGTATCTCTACTATGAAGAGCTCTTCTCTGGAGGTCTCAGAATGTATCCCTTGCCAAGCGTGGTGGCATAAGCCCATCCCAGCACTCAGGAGGCTGAAGCAGGAGAGCCAGAAATTCAAGGCCATCCTCTGAGAACTTTTCTCAAAGAAACAAGGGCTGTGAATGTAGTTCACTGATAGAGAGACTTTCTGGCATTCACAAGGCCCTGGGTTTGATGCCTAGTACCACATAACAACAATGATAGTAATGATAGTAATAATAATTTATTGTCCTGCTATCATTCAATTCTTGGCAAGGGGGAGTCTTAAAATAGCAGACAGCAAGGAATCTGCACAGAAGCCCAGCCATCTGGCCGTAAGCCTCAATGGTGCGTCCCGAAGCCTGACTCCCCCAGGGGCCCACTGTTCCATTTATGTGTCCTTGGCCTCTCCCTGTAGATCCATAGTCCTGTCCTCAATATAAAAACTCTCCACTGAATTCAGCCAGGTAGGACCAAAGGCAGAGATGCTGAGGACTGGAACAGAATCCCCCCTGAGGAAACATTTAGCAAGAAACTCCATTTCTTCTGCAGCTCACCCTCTCAGATATTCTTTCTTATAAAAGCAAAGTAATTTCAGTTTGTGTCAGCTAGGAACTAGAACTGGTATGATTCGATGTACCTACCCTGTATTCATCCAGTAGGACACACCGCTTGAGGTTTCATTTGGGAAATGCACAGCTGAGTTTTCTTTCTCTTTATCGACTTTACAGAGACATGCGAGAAATGAAAAACCTCCTAAGCAAACTCAGGGAAACCATGCCTTTACCGCTGAAAAATCAAGGTGAGTCCTGGGACGTCTCTTTGAGGCAGAGGATGTTTTTAAACATGCTGAACTTGGAACCTGCTTCTAAGCAAGGTAATGCAAGTGTTTTCCACAGAGAGAGGAAGGCCTCGAACATTTCTCTCCCTTAGAGAGAATGTAATGAGATGTCGTCTCGGTGATGGAGGTAGAAAGATACACTGATCTGAAAGAGGATGCCCACATCCCTGCCAGACCTGTCATGCACCATAGAGAGCACCACACCGGATATGCCTCCACAATAGGACCAAGAACATGGCTCTTGCCTGCAAAAAGTTTATAGACTAGTGGAGGACTATCTCTCCATTTACACGTTCAATTATATAAAAATAAGAAGAAGAAGAAGAGTTAATATGTATTAGGAACATACAGTGTGCCACTATCCTGAGTACTTCTTATGTATCAGCTATGTTGGCTTATATAATTCTTTTGGGTTTTTTTCTCTCGTATTAGGGGTTAAAGCAAGGTCCTTACATGTTAGGCAAGTAGTCTACCACAAGCTATATCCCCAGCCCCCTATTTAAATATAATAATGATGTAGGGAGATTCTGTTATAGTTTTCCTAATCTACAGGGAACTGAGACACAGGGGTTAGTCAGTGTTTTTCAGTGTCATACAGATTATAGTAGAATGACTGGGCTGCGGATTTGAACTCATGAAGCCCATCTGTAGAGCTGATTGAGAGAATACAACCTGACACAGACATGGAAAGGGATACTCACCAGAATGAGGGATGGTCCTGATCTTGTTAACTCTTGGATCCCCCGTATCTGGAGCCTGGAACACAGAATACCACTTGGCACAAACATGAAGTCTTTGTTAAATCTTCACCCAGCTTTGCAGGATTCTAGGGCTGAAGCTGTGCCCAAAAGTAAATAATAAGTGCTTTACATGAAGCATACTTAGCTAGAGCAGCCATGAGCGAAACATTAGCTTCAGAAAGTGGTACCAAGAGGATGGGAAAGGCTCTTTAGAGGCAAGAAAGAAACTCCCCCTGTTTCCAGCGAACAAAGCCTATGCAGGAGAGAGGCCGGTACACTGTTTGCCTGGGAGCCAGTGAAGCTGATTGAAGAGGAGGGGAGGGGGAGGACTTGGCATCGGAGCTGAAGGGCCTCTTGGCTCAGAGAGCATCTCGGCAGAAGGTGGAGAGGTGGAGGCAGGCGAGAGCACCAGACAAAGGCTGAGAAGCAGCATAGGCTGCACTGCGCTGGAGACCTGGGTCAGAATAGGGGGCAGGGGAGGAGGCAGGTCATTCCAAGTAAGCCCCAAGAGCCTGCTCAGAAGGCCAACCGCCTCCACCCCCACCTTCGGAGCCAGTCAGTCAGTGTGCTTCAGAGGACTAGAAGAAAGTAGACATGTAGTAACAGGATTACTCTGACCACACATACGAAGCTGCTGAGAAATATGGGTTTAGGATGAAGGGCTTCAGTTAAAGTTAGACTTGAGTTCAGATTCTGGCTCTGTCATTGTCCAACCACGTGACCTAGAGCAAGCTGTTGGACTTCTGGAAATTTCAGATTGGGGAAAGGCTTCAGATGGTGGCTTGGGGATTGAAGAGGCAGTATGCCATATGCCTGTCATCAATCTTACAAACAGCAGACGCTCAAGGGACGCTTTGCTGTTGCCGTGTTGGTGGAAACTGCTCTTACCATTGACTAGCTGGTCCACCCAGACTTGCTCAGAACTCCAAGCCAGCAGCAAGTAGAACTCAGCTTGCAAAGACCACGCACGGGTCATGTCCATGTCAAATCTTGAGCTCCAGGCCAGAGCACAGGCCTCTGGGACTTCACATTTGGAGCACATGTTAGGATCAATAGGTTTGGCAAGCTCCCCTATGGACTACTCTGTCCTCTTGCTGAACCACACATTCAGCTTTCCAGGAGGGTAACTTCCCAAGGTGCCCAGTCTGAATTTTATGAATGCCACGAAGTCTCTATTTTATATGAACCCATTTTAAGCCTTCCTTCCACAATTAGTGCTAGTCCACAGGGCCATTTCAGAACTGTGTGTTGACAGAAAAAAACAGAAATTTCATTTTAATTAGGTAATTTTCAAAAATCATAGGAGGTATAATAATAAATATTTTTAATATTCTATAAACAGAAAAATTATTGGACTTTTCAATGCATTTGTAAAATAAAAGAGCAACAGCAGTAAGTGTTGGTACTACTAGTGAAAACATAAAAGGGAATAATTGCCCAAGTAAATAAAACCAGGTCTTAAATCATGAATCCATCTGGAAAAATGAAAATACAAAGATTTATTCGGGAAGTGATTCAGCCATATTCTAACAATCAAAAGAATAGCTGAGGCAAAGGGCTTTTGTAAATGCAGGCATCTCATTCTGCAGAGAAATTCAAACACTTAGCAAGTTGGCCTTCACTCCCAGCATGCTGTCAGTGGGCAGAGGAGTGTGAGAATCAGAGGAAGGGGCCAGACAGGGCCCGAGGGAAGGATCACCAGTCTCTTGAGACACTTTTTGACAGACACATATGGCAGTGCCATTCAATTCATTTCAGAAATCATCCAGATTCTTCCCTCTGACTGAGGAAACCGAGATGGCCACAGAGGCTCCTTGTACCGGCAATCTGTGTGTTCCACAGGTCTGAGTTAAGGTGTGCAGGAAATGGAGTGATGTGTGGAAAAAATTATTCCAGCTCTTTCATGTAGAACCTTGTTCTCAAAAGCTGGTTCTAACTGGTTGAGAACCATTATAGCAAGCCATCTGTTTCTTTTCTGGCTGATTTCCTTTCTGTTTTTATTCCATTTGCATGTGTGTTAGAAACAGAAAAGGGGAGAAGATGTCACTCATGGTCCTGGCTTCCTGTGCTTGGACCGCTGGCCGTGTGAACCCCTGCCAGCTCAGACTCCAGTTCTCCACTTAGAAGTGGCCCCGAGTTCATTTCAAGACTTGATTATGTCTCCCCCACTCCCTACTCAACAAAGGTTCACTTGAAGTTGGTTTTCCATGGGACAGAAAGCAGAGTGGCCAAGGGCAAGGATGCAAACCATCCCTGAGGCACCTTCATTGTATACATTGCCTTCTCTGTCGGTGTCCTTCCGTCCTGAGCTTGGAGACGCGGGCCCCCAGGAGGAGAGTGCCCCCACCCTGTTCTGTGGCACTCCATGGCTGGCTGCAGGCAATGTCCAGGTCTCCAGGCTCAGCTGTTCCTTGGGCTGCTTCAGTGACTCTCCTGTCCTCCATTCTGGGTCATTGGCAGTACTGTAGGGAGCTTCATTAATTATGATCAGCTTGCTGTGTCAAATGGATTACAAATGGAACCACCTGTGGGGAGCCCACAAGGTTACTGAAGGAGGCTGGGGAGTGAAGGGCGAGCCTCTTCTAAACGCACGCTGTTATAAAACAAAACAAATCAGCAGAAATAGATTAAGCCTGAAAGACAGTTTCACTTTTGCTCCAATTCTGACTTAACGAGGTCTGTGGGATGTGGTGGTGTCTTCACTCGGGCGTGGAATCCAGTTGTTGGTGGCACGCATTAGAATCCATAGGAACGGAATCTGCTCTAGAATAGGATTCAGTTGAGAGGCAAGCGCTGTATTCCAGACGAGACATGCTTCAGATATTATGTAATGTCAGGGGAATAAGGAGGAAGATATGGCAGGTCAGATATGATTCATAAGGGGGCAAGCAGAATCAAGGATGAATCTGGGTTCAGTCTTGGATAGCAGAGTGAATGACAGCATAGGTCATTAAGTGGAGGGAAGGAAGCAAGAGCCCTCAAGGTAGACCATAACCACAGTGTTGGACATGGAGGTAAGGGTGATGTTCAGTGGCTAATAATGTTGAAGGAAGACATGATCCAGGAAAACCCGAAACAGATCTGAGTATCTTCAGAACAGTGGTCATTGGAGCCCGACAGACAGCTGCAACTGTCCACGGGAAATTTGCCAAGGGAATGCTCTGTGATGCAAAAATGTAAGGCTTGAAGGAAAAGAAGAGCCATTCATAAAGGGATCCGAAGAAGAGAATCAAAAGAGCATTGCAAAATGAATAAAAAAATTGCGAGGAAGGAATGGCTAATTATGCAGGGTGATTAAGCTGATAAAAACTGCCAAATCTGAAGGATTTGGCAGAAAGGTAGTCACTGATGGTAACAGTAAAGCACCCAATTTGGAGTTGGGGACAGGGAAGCCTGGTTGAGGGGAGTTATTCAATGAGCAGGAGATAAAGAGATAGCAAGGATAAATATATGTAGATTTTCATCAACAGTTGTTTTTAGCATGGCAAGAAGATGGGATCAGAAGCAGTTAATCTACCCAGATAATTGTTTATAGAAGGGATGGGAACAGGAAGAAAGTCAGAAGCATGGAGCAGTCAGAAAATGCATATAAATAAGCAACTGAAGCTAATCTCAAAGGGGAGATTACCAATCAACCAAAGAGGGAAGGATGTGGGGGAAGGGAAGCATATGTAAATGCAGAGAAGCAAGAGACTGTGGGCCTATGTAGGTAATTTCAGTAGGTAATTTAACATTGGGTGCCACTTGTTAAGCAAATCCACGAGAGTCCGTTAAAGGGTATCAAGGATCTATTAAGATTGAAAATGGGGAGAAATACACTCACGGATACAGAACAAAGTAAACAGCCATCGTTGTCCTTCGTTCTGTCTGGGGGTGAATGGAACCAGCCTTCCAGTCTCCGACCATCCCCAGAGAGTGAACATGTGCCCCCTCCTCAGGCCCTTCTATCCAGCCAGACACTCCAAGGTCATTGGTGGAGCAAATTCCCGCAACACTACCCCTCCTTCATAAACCTTTCAGTCCACCCTGACTAGACTGTTTATTTGAACCTGAACTAGGCTGCCATTGGTGCCCTGTATCTGTGTTCATACTATCCCCTTCATTCAGAACACCTACGCCCTTAAACAAACACACAAGTTCTCACTCCTGTGGCCGAGAACGATCACCACGGCCTACATGAATCTTCCATGAATGATGCTCTTCTCTAAATGGAAGTAACCCCTACGCCCCCCGCAAATAGCACTGCATTTGGGTCTTTCTTGTGCTTTTGTAAATGTGGTCTCACAGTGAGAGACAAGAAAAGTTCCTTAAGGCCAGGGGCCATGTTTCTTTTCAAACCCATCTGGTATTATCTTCGCTACTCCGCACAGGGTATTTCAGTTACTTACCTCATCTCTGTACTAAAAACACCTGACAAAACAACTTACTTTGGCTTACAGTTCCAGGGGATACAGTCCATAAGGGCAGAGACGTGTGACAGCAGGGAAGGCTTTAGGGGGCAGGAAGCACATGTAAAGGTGGGGAAGCTAGAGAAAGTGGGCATATTTAGGTAACTTTTAAGCATCAGCAGCTGCTGGTCAAATTGTTTCCATAGAAAAGAGAACAATGAGTATGATGCTCATCTCTCTCTTTTATTCAGTCCGGGACCTCATGGAGGACTAATGCCCACCTATAGGGTAGATCTTCCCACCAAAACTAATGACATCCACATAAACCCTCACTGACTCATCTGGAGATTTGTTTTCCTGATGATTCTACACCGCATCAAGTTGACAGTCAAATTAAGCATATCCTAGAGCCTTGTACTTAGTAGGTCTTCTGTTAATTTAGTAGCTCTCAGTGTCTGCTCTTAGGACTTGCAACATCGGTTGTTGTAGGCTAATGTTTTTGTACACCATGAAGATGTATCTTTGCCAGGGCACCTTCTGATTGGTTGAATAAAGGGCTGAACGGTCAATAGGTAGGCAGGAAGAGGTTAGGCGGGACTTCCAGGGAAATAGAGGAACTTGGGAAGAATCTAGGTGTGTGAGGGAAGCCAGTAAGACATGGAGAGGTCAGACAAACAGAATGAAAGAAAGATAGAAAGCCACATGGCAGAATGTAGAGTAATAGAAACTGGTTAATATAAGTTATAAGAGCTAGTGTGACAAGCCTAAGCTAAAGCCAAGGTTTCATAATCAAAAATAAATCTCCATATCATTATTTGGGGGCTGGTGGTCCCAACGAGAAAGTACTACTACCATCAGTAGCTTTAGGAACTTGTAAGAAAAATCTGCTTTTCTGGCTCCACACCACACCCACTGTTTGAGAAACATGTGGGGTGAAGTCAATAATCTGTACATTCAAAGGGCTCAGATGATGCTAATACAGTTGTTGTTTGAGGGCCACTGAGTCCTCCAAAATGTGTTCTCTATACATATTTGTATACATGTAAATATATGTGCGTGTGTGTCTGTGTCTGTGTGTGTGTGTGTGTGTGTGTGTGTGTGTGTGTGTGTGTGTGTGTGTGTAGAAGAATTTGGACTATGACAACCACAGTTCCCATCTAATCATTTCTCTTGTGTCTGAGAACACAGCTTTAAACTCAGATTATAATTTGACAATTTCTCAGTTTTATGTCTGCCTTTTTTCTCAAAATGTCATGTACATAGCAAATATTAGCAAAAAGAAATCGAATAATGGAGAAACAGCATCACTGTTTCTTGAGAGATTCCAGGGTCCTTGGGCTTACTGACAATTAAATTCCCTGGTCTATTGTTCCATTCATTTTCTCCTAGACTTTTTTTCCTCCATTTCTTTTCTCACTTTTCATTTTCAAGCTGTCTTTAGTTACAGTTTTGTGATATTGTGTATTTTTGAAAAAAATAACTAATAAGAGCCTTAACAGATCATATCCAAACATACATTTACAGTAAAAAATCAACAATTTCCTAACAAGTTCAACTGGATTTGCCCAGAGATTTTTACAATGAGTCAGGAAATATTCCATTTTGCTCACATTCTTTCAGCAGCCCTTCAAAACTCAGAGACAGGATTAGTCCAAGTGGTGAGACATCGTTACCTGGAGTTCAGTTAGCTTCAAAGGGTTTGGGGAACCTTTGCTGCTTGATGAATTGTAGAGCTCACTACATGTATGGCCTTCCTAGGCTGCAGAAAGCTGTTCTGGATTTGTGCCAAGGATTTTCAAGCTCTTGTTTCTCCTCAGCCCTAGGTGATGATCAGACAAGCTCTAAGCTAGGCAAAGGTGTGAAAAATGCAGATCAAAGACATCCCAAGCCAGTAGTCATCCTTAATAGGTAACATGACCTTTGCTTAATGTCAGCATTTTCCCATCCATCTTAAGACTGTGTCCACTTGTGAGTGAAACATATGCATGTGCACACATATCTATGCAGCATAGATACCCTGTATATACTTGTGTGTGTTTGAGACATACAAGTGTGCACAACACACACACACGCACACACACACATACACACACCCCTACAGAGAAGATTGAATAGGAAGAATTTCAATAGCATAAAAGGCTCGGAAAGAAGTTTTTATTTACTGTAAATAAGACAGTCGGTGAAAATCTCATATTTGTGTATGACACCTCTGTGTTTTAACATTAAAAAAAGATAGCAAGACATAGCCTATGGTAACAGTACATGCATGCATAGTTTCCTTTATAAATGTACAGTAGGCATTTCTTTATGTGATGTGAACAGTGCACATGAAAAATGAAGGGAGATGTAGGAATTTAGATGATAGATCTTACAAGTCAGTAAGAGAGAGAAATCATTCCTATCTATGAATATCGTCCTAGTTTTGATGACTCCGCTCTCAAAAAGCCCTGAATTGCCAGTGAACTTGAATTTCAGGAAGTGTAGCCGTTATCTAAAGAGATCCTGAGCTACTCTTCAAAGCCCCATCCAGTTAGGTTAAGTTCATTGGCCATTTGGTTAAGTTAAAATAAGGGTCCCAGAAATGACGGAAGACTGAGTTATGTATGATTCCTTTCTTTTCTAAAACTGTGATTGGCCTCTGAGAGCTCTCCCTGCATGGTGATGCCCATGCTCATGCATAGGGCCTGGCATTTTCTCCAGTGTCCTAACTCTTTTGAAACAAGTTAAATATAGAAGAAAGAGATTGTAGTCTTAGCTCTCAAAATATTGATGCCCAGATTATTGCAAATTATTTTTTCACAATTAAAAGGATAAAAATGAACCTATTTTTCTCCACATTTAAAGAAGCCGAGTTTTACTGGAGTTTTAATCACTGGAGAAAAGAAAGGGGACCGTGTTAGAGACATTTGCTGTGCCCAGCTGGACGTCCATTTTCTCCTTTGCTTTAAACATGCATCTCAGGGTACAGCTAAATGTATCACAAATTGAACCAGTGCCAAGATCCCTGTCAGTTTGGGTGAACAGTATTCGTTTGCTAATAAGCATAACACATCGACACTTAAGAGACTTTAGGGAAGATGAGGGCACTCAGGTACCTGGATGAAAATAGTTTCAGGAGAGGATCAGGAAGCCAGGGTTTATTCTTGTCCTCAACCGTTTCCTAAGCATCCCGGCTCTGTAATGAAGAAAAGCAAACCTCGACCACAAACCAGCCCAAAACGGTCAGTCTGTGGTGCCCCCTCCCTGTATCCATGCCACCATCTAACACTGGACAGTGCCCCGGCCAAGGTTCCATCTCCTTTAAGGTTGGCAGTGGGAAAGGGGACCCCCTCCACACCACCCTGAAAAGCCACCTGACAGCCATCAGAGTCACCATCCATTTTATCACATCAAGGCCACCGGCTAGCTCTGCCCCTGCTGGTGGTTTCCAGCTAATACTTTGCAGTCCTCTGGTCTCTGAGACCCTTGCTTGCCAATTCTGCTCTCCCAGAACCCCCTTAACTCCTTTCCTTTTAGACTGCAGTAGGTTTCAAGAACCCAGCTCAGGAAAGCCAGTTAGCCTTCTGGTTCATTTCTTCCTCTGCTTGTTATTATGCTAAAATTTTGACCAAGTGCTGATTCAATAGTTATCAATCTAACCTAATGCATATATATGTGTGTGTGTGTGTGTTATGTGTTTATACATATATGTCTTATGTATATGTATGTATATATATACATATATGCCTTTCCATACATATGCACATATAGATGTGGAAAGACATAACAGAAAATAGCTGAAATTTCTTCCCAAGACATGAAGGAAGTAGAATGGAATCAAGAAAATGGTCCTATGCAAAGGAAAATAGTTAAATTATCTACTTAACTGAGTTAGTTCATTATAATCTTCACTTAAGTATTGTTCACTATTAAACCCAAATTCACACACTGGACATCAAAGTTCAGTGAGGTTGAGTGATGGATGAGGGTCACAGAAGGCAAGGGTTACAAAACCAGCCAAGCATACTCAGATGCTGAATTGCTTCTATTAAGGTATGTGCAACTTCTCCCAACTGAAAGGTTGTCTCTGAGCAGTTTCAGTTGAACTGTAAACAGGAATTCTCAGTCTTAGAATATTTGTCCCAGGGGACAGTTGGCCAGATCTGGGAATGTATTTGGTTGCCCCAACGGATGGAGGCATCCGAAGCGAGAGAAGGCCAAGGACACTACTTCAGTCCTTCTGGGGATAACTTCTAACAGCACTGCTGGGGATAGCCTCTAACAACAAAGCATTGATAAAGTCCTTCAGTGCTTAAGATAGCCTCTAACTGGTCCAAAATATTAACATCATTGAGGTTTGGAGTGTGGTAGACAGGGTGATGGATTTTTAAAGCCACTTGATAAGTATCGGCTTATTTTGTCTGTTCCTTACTCCTATGCATGTTCTGTCCATCACAGATGACAGCAGCCTTCTGAATCTAACTCCCTACCCCATGGTGAGAAGACGGAAGAGAAGGTTCTTCGGGTTGTGTTGTCTTGTCTCAAGCTAGGTGGTTCCCCCTGGAAACTCACAGCCAAGATCACCTGAAAAACACCCCAGAGCTGGAAGCCTCCACACAGCGGAACACCGAGAATGGTTTTGGCCACCTTTTCTATGCTTCCTTATTACTTTTATCCGCCGCTCCCTGCCCTTTTAAATGATTTTACACTTGAAAGCAGCTGCCATCAAGGAAAAAAAAAGAACAGATTCAAAAAGGCGCAGCCTGTTTTTAAAGGGATTTTTAAAAAGTTGACATTGTGCATGTCTGCTCTGAACCATGCCATGACAGATGCAAGAATTATGATTTTTAAATTATTTAAAGGTTTTTTAAAATGTATTATACAGAGAAAAATTATTTCACGTATAATAGTATATCTGTAGCTCTTGCTGATTTCATGTTAACAATTTATCAGATATGAAAGATGTCTCTAAACATAGAAATCTATTTAAAACAGCAAAACTGTTTGAAAATGCGATCTATGAGTATCATTAGAAATACTACTATAACCAAACACACACCACCTCACGTGTTGCTTTCTCTGCACTCATTTACATATATAGTCTTCCATTCTGTCAGAATCTAAGTGTCAACATAACAAAAAAAATCTTAAGTTATAACGCAACAAAACCATATGTGAAAGATACATTTTGTAAATACACAGGAATCCTAATATCTTCATACAATGCATATGGGCAACTAATTTTCTTTTAATTCAATGGTGTCTTTTTAAGCTTCTTGGAAAATGAAGTTATCCAGTTAGGAAATGGTGTAGTAACATATACAATTACCCTCAGATGTAAAATTGAATATTATCACATTTTGTTTGAATTGAAATCTGAAGCATGGAGTCCGCACATCAGCATAATGTTAAATCTTTTAGGGCATGCTGGAATTAGCTCAGATCATAAAACTCTTTAATATTTTACATTATTAATGAAAAGATGTTTTAGTTAAGCTTAGCTTGTCTCATTTTAGATGACTATGCAGATATGGCTTTTCCAGTGTTACTCTGTGTCTTGTCTTAACGCCTAGCATCTTGAGAGCAGGACACATTAAGCAATACTGAACTTTAGGAAAGAGGGAGCCACATGCTATGTTTCTCTGCTCACGGCTCTGTTATGCGCTTCTTCCACTGAACCTGTTATACGGTACAATCCTGTTTTTCCTTCTACCCTCCCTTCGGCCCTTTTCCCAGGCAGAATTCCCCATGAGTGGGAAGATGAATCTTCACACTTCTTGCTTTGTTTTCCATTCTCTGGACAATTGTCATGTCAGACTGGAGGTACCAGTGCCCAATCTTGAGAGGATCAAATTAGCTTCAAATGGCTCTAATCCCACCCTGAGTAGGCAGGCACTTATGTGTACACTAATATCCTGGCCTAAGAACAAAATATTTTAAAGCCTTTCACCTTACAGAAGATGGAAAGCGTGGATAATTATTGTATTGGGTTGAATTCTATGAAATGGCTGATATTTGACTGTTTTGACCTATATAAACAATGGCAATTTCAAGTAGTTCAACCTAATATCTAGAAAGGAAATCATGCAGCACCTGATGTTCTCCTATCCAAGAATTCAGGGACGGAAAAGGCCTCCAAAGTCTATCATTGGTCTGTATTTCAATTCCACCAGTTACTGTTGACCATATTCTTGGAACCCCACACTATGTTCCACCGAGCTGGTAATGCATTGTTACAGGTATGAATAGATTCAGTAAAAGAAGTACTTTTGACAAATTGTGTGAGAAAATTATAGTTTTTCTGAATCAAAATGTTCATGAAACAATGGAAGGAATGTGTTGCTTAAAGACTCTTTACAAAGCAAGGAACTCCTCCCGACTCACCTGGCCCGCCATCTTGAATAAAACTTAGCATTCGCTCCCAAATACAGCTCATCTCAAATGAGACAACCCCTGAGGTTACTTCATTTATGAGCTATCATTTCTAAATGGCATGTTCTCAGCTCCCGTCTCTGTTCTGTCACACACTCTGAAAGGACTGGTCCCTACACTTCAGCCTCATTCCTAGTAATCCATGCAAACTCACTAACTGATAAAATCCCCTTGTGTGCAGCACACCCTTGTTGAGGCCTGACCTAAATCGCTCCTGCTTTGTTCATTTGTGCTCGCTCTCTCCTTAGTCTCAGCGTGATAATAACACCTTCTGTGCAATTGTCCTTTGTACAACTAAAGACTGTTAAAAAAAAAAATTCAGGTCTCACCTCCATGTCTGAGAAGGTCATGGTAGCTATTCATGGAGATGGGAATTGTCTAATTACCTAGCCAGACTTCCGTATCTAAGGTAATATAGTCCAAGCACCTTATCTTTTATTCAGTGCCTGTTTTCCAGCCTTTGCTC
>CABHPR010150597.1:4897-48410 GCA_902168415.1 Peromyscus melanophrys | reverse complement strand
TATCTATCTATCTATCTATCTATCTATCTATCTATCTATCTATCTATCTACCTATTAATTCTATAAGTTCTATGATTCTAGAGAATCCAGACTAATACAGACTTTGTTACCAGAGTAGTTCTAAAGAAACAGAAGTATAAGGATGAATCTTTTAAGTATCTGGAATAGGCTTCTTAATTTGCCAGCCCCTTCAGCTACTGAAGCCTCTCCAGTCACTCACTGTCCGGGGAGCTCAGAGAGTACTAAAAGCCCATGGTGCAAACTTCAAGAGATAAATGCCATTGATTATCTTGGTTCATCAATAGTGAGTGGCAATGGATTTAATGACTCTATATATGAAACTTTTGACAGTTTGGGAGAAAATAAGGAAAATGACACTGCTCATTGGTTGCTCTTAATATCTCTGGATAAATTGATAAATGAGCTCCATGATAAAATTAACCAACTTCAGAATATGGTGGAGGACAACAATGAACTTAATAATAAAGTTGACCAGCTCCAGATGTGAATAAACAATGTAAAGGCTTCTAAATGTGCCCTGGAAGAGACTCTTCTCTCCAGCAGCCACAGAGCTTGAGTTGCACAAAATCACACCCCAGTCTTCATTATAAGATTGGCCGAATTATAGTGAAAATTCAAGTCTCAGCCTCAGAGGGTGTCAGCATTTAAAGTAAGAGCATTAATTGATAAAGAAGGGGATCCTATAACCTGAGATGGGAGATGTGTGGGAGGACCCTATTGAAGCTAAGAACTGTGAACCTTCAGATTCCCAAGGTTTTATCTCACCTGAGGAAGTAGTACCCTCAGCTCCACCCCTTGAAATATTGCCCTTTTCACTTTACACTGAGCAAATAAATCCTTCAGTGTCTGCTAAACCAGCAGTAACTTAGAAGGAAATGCCATCAAGATAATACTAATGTCCTTCAAGGCCCGCCAATAGTTGCCTCTGGATCTATAACCAGACTCAAGGCAAATCAGGCTCCTAGAGGGGAGGTAGAAAGTGTAGTCCATGAGGAAGTGTGCTGCTACACTACAGAGGAGCTTAATGAGTCTGTTAAGTCATTCAAGCAGAAGTCTTGGGAATATGTGTGGGAATGGATTTTAAGGGTGTGCGATAATGATGGAAGGAACATAAAACTAGATCAGGCTGAGTTTATTGATATAAGTCCTCTGAGTGGAAATTTTAGGTTTAATATGATGGCTCACACAATTGAAACAGGTGTCAAAAGTTTGTTTGAATGATTGGCTGAAGCATTTATTAAAAGACATTCTAAAAAGGAGTTGGAGATGCCTGATATCCCTTGGCTTAGTGTTGATGAGGAGATTTTTAAGGTTCACGGAAATTGAACTATTAGAGTGGGTACACTGGGTAAAACCTAATCTTCCACAATGGGAATGCCCAGAGGACATGTTCTTTATGAATCCTCTAAGACACAAAATGGTGAGAGGGACACCAGCACATTTGAAGAGTTTTGTTGTTACCCTGTTCCTTGTGCCAGACCTTAGGGTTGGAGATGCTGCTGCTCAATTGAATGAATGAAGTGCAGTGGGTTTAACTGGGCTCTGAGGTAGCAGGGGTCAGGTGGCAGCATTGTGGCAGAGGCAAAGTGATTATAGATACTATAATGGTCAATGTAGACAAAATAATGTTCATAATGTCCTAACCCATAATGGTCAGCACATACAAGGTGAATTTTATAGTAGTAAAAGGCAAGCTTGGCCAGTAAATCAATTTCCAGACTTGAGCCAGTTTGCAGATCCAGAACCTCTTGAATGAAGGGGTGGCCAGGTTCCCCTGAGGAAGGACCCTGAGAAGATACCTAAAAGTTTTACAGTTAGCCTTTCCCCAGTTCTTCCCCAGAGGGACTTAGGGCCTTTTACAAGGGTAACCATACACTGGGAGAAAGGAAACAGTCAGACTTTCTGGGGTCTGATGGGTACTGGTTCTGAATTGACACTGATTCTGGGAGATCCCAAGAAACATTGTGGCCCTCCAGTTAAAGTAGAGGCTTGTGGAGGCCAGGTGACTAAGGGATATTTGTCTGATGTCTGACTCACAGCAGGTCCCTGAACTCATCCTGTGATTATTTCCCCAGTTCCAGAATATATAATTGGGATCGATATACTTAGATTCTCACATTGTTCCCCTGAACTATGGGGTGAGGCCTATTATGGTTGGAAAGGCTAAATGGAAGCCTTTAGAATTGCCTCTGCCAAAGAAAATAGTGAATCAAAACCAGTATCACATCCCTCAAGGAACTGCAGAAATAAATATCACCATCAAGGACTTGAAAGATACAGCGGTGGTTGTTCCTGCTTCATCTCTTTTTAACTCTCCTATCTTGCCAGTGCAAAAGATGGATCATGGAGAATGGCAGTTGACTATTGAAAACTCAGTCAGGAAGTAACTCCATTTGCAGCTGCTGTAACCAGATGTAGTGTCCGTACTTGAGCAAATTATCACATCACCTGGTATATGGTATGCAGCTATTGATTTAGCAAATGCATTTTTCTTGGTACCTGTCTATAAGGACCACGAGAAGCAGTTTGCTTTCAGTTGGCAATGCCAGCAGTATACCTTTACAGTTTTGCCTCAGGGATATATTAATACTCTTGCTTTGTGTCATAACGTAGAAGGGATCTTGATCATCTGTCTCTTCCACAAAATATCACACTAGTACACTATATTGATGACATTCTGCTGATTGGACCAAGTGGCCATGTGGTATCAACCACTTTGAACTCATAGGTAACACATATGCATATCGGAGGATGGGAAATTAATTCATCCAAAATTCAAGGACCTTCTACCTCAGTGAAATTCTTAGGAGTCCAATGGTGTGGGGTATGCAGGGATATTACTTCTAAGGTGAGAGGGATAAGTTATTACACCTGGCCCCTCCCACCAACAAGAAAAAAGCACAATGTTTAGTGGGCCTATTTGGATTCTAGAGACAGCACATTCTCACTTGGGTGTGTTACTCTACCCTGTATACCAAGTTGTAAGCCAAATTTTGTTACAGATTTTATAGGTATTTTAACCATAGCCAATGAGCTTACAAATCTTGAGATATAGCTTACAGCATAGTCTTAGATTTTTTGGGATCAGAGTACAGAGAAATCATAGAAATAAAGGATTTTTTAAGAGTAGGAAGTAGAGGAAGTGTAGAGCTGAGCAAATTTATATATAAGAGATTCTGGGATCATTTGTGCAGTGGCAGAAGTTGTTAAAATCTGAGAATTTGGAACTAGAATGTTCATCTTTGGTCATTGAGCTGTACAGAGGCCAAGCCATTTGCAGTAAGACAGTGAGACTTTAATAAAATCTAAGTCCATGGAAGGAATTGAGTTAAAGGAGAAAAGGAGGGAGGGTCACAAAATGAACTCAGCCGTAGGGAGGGTCAAAAAGCAAAACTCCACTGGAGGGAATTTCTATAAACTCCAAGAGAGAGACTAGGTGTCCCAGACTCTTAAGGAAGCTGCAGGAGGGAGCTGAGAGGAAATAGGTTATAAAGCATCACAGAAGCAAAAAAAAAGTGTATAGAAGTAGTGGGAGCAAGGAGAGGATCACAGGGGACAGGCAGAATTGCAGTTCCTAGGTGGGAAAGACAAGGAAACTGGTAATGTGTAGGTCCATGAAAGCACAAAGAGAGATAGAGCAGGTAGCTTCAAGAGGGAGGAAGCAAGGAGAAGGATCCTGGGCTGCCCCAGGCTGGACTGTAGTTCCTGGGGGAGGTGGGAGAAAGCTAGCTGAGCTGTGGTGGATAAAGTATCATTGTAACAACAATTTCTATCTGGGGCATCCCCAAGTGAAGGGGAAACTTGTCAGAGAGAAAAATGTTCCGAATTACAGAGGAAAGGTGTCCCTTATCCTTGTGATTAGAGCCCAATGGTTGTGGGAGGAGCTTCCTGGCACAATGTTGTGGCTTTTGGAGTAGGAGTAAACAAAGCAGGCGGCTCAGGTTGACACTTATCCAGCAGAGAAGGAAAGAGGAGAGGGCAGGAGAAAAGAGAGATGTCCACTGGGTATAGCAGGGCAGAGGAATAGAGGGCAGGAGAAAAAGGAGATGTCCACATCAGTGTAGCATAGAGCATGTAGAGGTGCCCATATGGAGGACATAGCAGGACAGAGCCCAGAGAGACACTTATAATGAGAAGACAAGAGACAATTTGGTTAGAAAGCAGGTAGAATTTGGAATCAAATTTTGGGTGGCAGAAGCTAGCAGAAAAAAAAATGATCCATATATACCCGAAACGAGTCAGATGAGCAGTTTAGTTCCTTGGGAAGGAACTCACTTATGCCACTCCCATATTTTCAGCACCAAATGAATGAAACAAAGAAATTACAAAGGTATTGTGGAGGAGAAGGTTTATTTACAGATAAAAGGGAGAGCATAGTCAGAGGCAGGGACATCTGGGAGAGTCCAGAATGAACAGACTGGGCCAGGCCACTCGAGGAGAGGGCAAGGAAAGAGGGGAGACAAGCTGCCGACCAAAAGAGGCAGCCTGGGCCAAGAGGGTAAATAATAGACTATAATGGGACAGATTATCAAAATGGCTGGATTACATAGGGAAGGGCATTTGGGGATGGGCAGCCAGCCATACCCCATAACAGTTGGGTACTGAAGGATGCAGGGAGAACCTGATGGCCAGCATCCACTTTTATATGTTAATGAGTACCTAAGTTAGGCATTTGTCCTAGGTTTGAGACCTAACAGTCCTGTTGTGTCTGGAAAACATTGTTTCTTTGGTGTTGTCAACCACCACTGACTCTTACAGTCTTTTTGCCTCCTTCCAGATCACTGAGCCCTGGGGAGAGGGGTGTGATATGAATGTCTGATTTAGGGCTGAATTTCCGTTTTCTCTGCAGTTGACCATTTTGGGAATCTCTGTGTTAATTGCCATCAACTGCAAGGAGAAGCTTTTTTGATGGGTGTTGAGAGGTGCTCAGGTCTATGGGTTTAGTAACGAGTCATTAGGAATTGTTTTACTACTATGTCCATCTAGCAGAATAATAGTGTTGGGTTTCCCCCTAGGGTCTACGGCCTTTCTAGCTATAGGTTCTTGGCCCCTTTAGTAGTGCCAGGTAATGATTCCACCTCATGGATAAGACGTTTGATCTAATTAGAGAGTGGTTGGCTATTCCCATGTGTGCCATTATTGTGACAGTTCCTATATCTTGTCAGGCCAGTCATTGTTATAGCTTGCTGGGTTCACAGCTTAGTGGGATTGAGGCTTACTTTTCTACTTCTTCTATGTTCATAGCCCCTTACAGCAGTATGAATGCTAGCCAGTGTAGATGAAGCTTCCTGGTGAGTACCAGCTTGATTTCTTTATGTTCTGTGACTCAAGGATATGCTGTCTTCTGCAACAGGGTCTTAGTGTTAAGATCTGTGAGTTAGCCAGGAGTATTGACAATAACCTGTAATGATTGAGAGCATATGTGACCTCCACTGGCCAACAACTTAAAAAGAAGTAATTCATTCCTGGTACTGAGGTGTCTGGGTAATCCTATTAAACTGCTCTTAATTTATGTATAATTCTACATTTTATGAAGCTTCTATAGTCACAGGGTTTGGTATGGCTTTTTCAGATGGCCTTCAATGTTAGTTATCTCTCCCCATATTCCCTCTTCTACTCTGCTACCCCATTTGTAGCCCTTTAAGGGAGTGGAGGAGAAGTATCCCATCCTGTTCATACATATGCTTTCCATGTTAAGTGTTGCTTCTCCCCTCGATAGAATGTGTTCCTTTTGGACACTAAAACCAAATTTGCATGAAATGAGTGAGTTGAAGGAACTGTTTGGACAGCTGCAGTCAGAAAGATTTCAGGTCCTTTCTTTGTTTATTTGAAGTAAGCACTGTCAGGTGCCACTCTGCGGGTGCAGATATGAGTCCAGAGAGCAAACACTGACATTGCCAGGTTCATTTGCCTCTTTACAATGAGTTGTACAGAGACACATGGATAGTTGCAGAAAAGTGGCAGTTTATTGGGGAAAAGGTGAAGAAGCATAGAGGTCTGTTAGACTTTCTCCTATGGGCTGAGTCCCAGATGCCAAGGAAAAACAATTGCTGGAGTGATGTCTGCTGCGATTTTTTTCCAACTCTGATGTGTTTTAGGTTTATTTTATTTTATTATTATCTTTTAAAATCCTGTTTGTTTTCTAATGAGAGACAGAAATGGGGTCAGTCTGGATGGGAGCAGAGACTTGGAGGAACTGGGAGGAGTAGAGAGAGGTGAAACAATAATCAGGATGTATTTTATGAAAAAAAAGCGTCTATTTTCATTAATAGGAAAAAATTACTTATTTTAACTTTATATGTATGGGTGTTTGCCTGCATTTATGTCTCTGTACCTTGTGCATGCCTGATGCTCACAGAGGTCAGAAGTGAGTATTAGATACCCTGGAACTGGAGTTGCAGACAATTGTAGAATTCCACCCTGCCTGGAATCAAACCAGTGTTCTCTGGAAGAATAACTATTGATCTTAACCACTACAGAGTAATCTCTCCAGTCCTCACTAAGAAATTTTATGGCCCATTAATATAGTACCCATCTCCTCCAAGTTCTTATAATGTAGACTTCTCAGAGCATGCTCCCTTCCCTAAAACAGGGTCAAATGGAATAAGACCTGCTGCCCATCTTTCCAGTGCTGCTTTTCTTATAATAATCTCTGGAACCTCCTTCTCCATTAATTACTATTCTCTGACTTCATTGCCTTAGTGTCTATGCTGATATAAATGAGTGGGGATTGTGGAAAATAAAATATGATAAGGGTTTTTGTGTGTTTTGTTTTTATCCTTTTTTGCTAAGTAGCTGAACTGACATTCTGTCTGTAAAAAAAAATCCATGGTATACGAAGAACATGTTTATATTGAAAAATCACTTGTGAGCTGCCTGAGCACTCAGAACTGGAATAGCTTCAAATAATCATAAATAAAAAAGCAGGTGATGTTCCCAGAAAAAACTTGATGTTTGCAAGCTACTGGGAATATAGAAATAAAAATATCATTTTTCTTCTGTAATAAAAATGTCATAAAAGGAACTGATCAATTAAATCAGTATTAAATTGAGAAGCTGCAAAGTGAGGTGAATCCTCTGTAAGTCAGAAACATAAATGTCAGCCATTAAATCCAACCAGCATGGATTCTAGTAAATTAACAGAGTAAAATGGGATTTTGTTTTGTTTCATTCTGTTTCTTTAAAATTATTCAAACGTATCCAACAAATACCTGCTGGATGCATTGGATTTCCATACTAAAAAGAAATGGTCTTTACCACAACCTAATATTTTATACAAATATTAACTCAAAATAGATTGTGTGAATAAAAGGGTCTCATTAAAAGGGAGAAAAAATGCTTGGCTAAGAAACTTTAGATTAAGTGGGTTTTGCAAGACTGAAGGAAAAAAGAAACTGCACAGCAGCACTGTCCACGGGTTTCCCGATGGGGGATAGGTCACCATTTCTGATAATCCTCTGTATTTATACTAGAAGTCAACACTTTTGTAAATGGCTGCACATGGTGAGAATTTAGTTGGAAAAGCTCCCATTTTAAAAATCCACTCTGCTTTTTTTGTTACCACAATTTGCACCAGAAATTTAACTAAAAATGGGGAAACAATGATTACACCACATCCTGAGTGCCAAAGCCTGATCTGAAATTTCCTCCAGAAAATTAGTCATTTTTAAATTTAACTTCTCACAAAATTTCAGAAAAAGGGAAAAATAAAAGGTTCTTTGCCACAATGCAATATAGATGTCCTCTAGTGCCATCTCCAAAAAATCTCTGTAGCTTATTATTGACAATTGGAAACATATGAGCAAATTTTTTGTTAACTGAATTTCTATTAGCATTCTGGAACTCTGAGTTCTCACTAGAATCCCCCAGTTAAACTCTGCTGGTGAACTTAAAATTTTCTCTATGTTGTATATCCTAAGTTCTTCAAATTTCTCTAACAAATCATCTCCAGCTTTCTTTTGAGCCACATTCTAGGTACTCACTGCAATAACCTTTGTGGTATACCAATTTTACGTATTAGTTAGTTTTTCATTTCTATAACTAAATATGTTTCAAAAGAATATCTGGCATTTGGAGAAGGGGTCAAGTGGTTTAGAGTACTTACTATTCTTGCAGAGGACCTGCATTTATTTCCCAGCACCTACATGGTGGCTTACAATCATCTCAAAGTCCAGATTCAAGAGATCCAATAACTATCTCTGTCTCCATCCCCATTACCCCTGCAGGTAAAACACACACACAGACACACACACACACACACACACACACACACACACACACACACACACAGAGAGAGAGAGAGAGAGAGAGAGAGAGAGAGAGAGAGAGACAGACAGACAGACAGACAGACAGACAGACAGACACACAGACATACAGACACACAGACACACAGACACACAGACAGACAGAGACAGATAGACAGACAGACAGAGACAGAGACAAAGGAGAGAAAGATACAGATAGAACACACATACATGCATACATGTAGAAAAATCATCCATACAAACAAAACCAAAATAAATTAGTAAATCAGAAAAAAAAATCTTGAACAATTATTTGTTTTGCCTCTTATATCCACACATTCAGTATATCAGGATGGTATTGGTGTGGTACTGTAAACCAGCTCACATTGTGGTGGTCAGTAAGTATGAAATAAATACCTCTAGTATGGTCTTTTCTATTTCTACTTTTATTCAACATACTTTCCATCCATGGGATGGTACTTCTCACATTCATAGGGAGTCTCTCATTTGTAAGCATGTCTGGAAACATCCTTACAGAGATATGCTTTATGGACCTTCTAGGCACTTTGTAACCCAATCTAATTGAAGATTAACCAGTATGGCAATAATCACATCATAATACAGTGACAACTACATCACTAGGTACACCTGATTTTCATCCAACCAATACCTCAAAACTTTGGGTGACCTTTAGACACATATTGTTTTTCAGTTAGCACCAGAATAGAATGTCAACTGTAATCACTGGAACACATTTTGTTTTAGAAATTCTTTCAAGAAACAGGTCTCTTTCTCTTATGACCAGTAAAGAGAAAAATAAAAACACAGGAAAAAAACAACTTTTAAAATCTGGAGTGTATATTCCAATTTTGTATTGACCATATCATCTTTTATTTTACCAACTTACATATTTTAAATTCTGTCTTACCAAATATATATTTATATTTTACCATCTTATATATTTTAAATACTGTCTCACCAAACATATCTTCTACAATTATGGTGAAATGACTTTCAAACACTTGACAGCAAAGAATGAAATGATAATTTTGTTGTTTTTTTTTTTTTAACCAGCTTAGGGTTTTTGTTTCCTAAGAGCAATAATCTAATTTTACCCACAATCTAGCACCATTGCAATGCAATTAAACATGGATGTTGATTGCTTGTTTTCTGATACAGTATTTAATTATGACATGTTATTTGTAACTACCATTTTCTTAGTACTCAAGTAAATGATATTGCCAGTTTTTATGTGACTCAGATGAACATGATAGAAACATCTTTACTTGAAAGATTGAATATAACAGAATACAAACAAAAAACTAGTTTTCTTACATCTTGGGACATAGTAACTTGCAGATCAAGGAGGATGTGCTGTTGAGAAAATCATATCTGATATCCAAATTAGGATTTTTATTTTTTCTGATTTGGTTAGTGAAATCATGATGAAGTGAAAGCAAATAAGAATAAAAATGTCTAATTATTTGCTCCATATTAGAACTCCTCCTACAAGTAAATGATATTCACTTCAGTACATAAATGGTATACCATGGAGATATACAATGGAAATATTTGAATATAGACAAATGTAGCCTGCTTGCCCTGTTCATAAAACTTTACAGAAACAAAACAAGCAAAACACAATTCCTCTTTTAAAGAAAACTAATGCAGCACAATATAATAAAAATATACTTCCTTCTGAATCAGGGCATGCAACGTGTGGCTGGTGGCTGCAATGCACTCATTCTTCAATTTTGTAAGTAGTGCTGTATTAAAACACAGTCAAAGCCATTTGATGTTTCTCTGATTTCTTTCTCAGCCCTTTTATCATTGTATATAGGAGGGCTACTGATTTTTTTTTTGAGTTAATCTTGTATCCTGCCACATTACTGAAGGAATTTATCAGCTGTAGGAGTTTCCTGGTAGAAATTTTGGAGTCACTTATGTATACTATCATATCATCTGCAAATAGTGAAAGTTTGACTTCTTCCTTTCCAATTTGTGTCCCCTTGATCTCCTTTTGTTGTCTTATTGCTCTGGCTAGAACTTCAAGTACTATATTGAATAAGTATGGGGAGAGCGGACAGCCTTGCCTTGTTCCTGATTTTAGTGGAATCGCTTTGAGTTTCTCTCCATTTAATTTGATGATGACTGTTGGATTGCTGTACATTGCCTTTATTATGTTTAGGTATGTTCCTTGTATTCCTGATCTCTTCTGTCTCTGAACAGAATTCTCTGGTTCTCTGTGCACACTTGGATCTATGATCAGCAAGAAGTTTCATATTTGTTCAGAAAACATTTATGGCAAGCTTCGCTCTTGCCATTGCCTTTGCCATAAATGTCCTTCAACCAGATACCTTCTTGGCTCTTTATGTTTTGACTCAAAAATCTCATCCCAGCTTGTGCTGGTCTGTGGACTAAAAACCCAGAACTTTCTACTACTACTTCATATATCCTTCTAATAGCATGTATGGCATAGTGATATTGCTTTTTCAACTTCTTTTTATGTCTGTTCCACCACTACATAAACATATTTTTAATCTTTTGTTTTTTGCTGCATTTTTACTGTTAAAAACTTATGGTCAGCAATCAATATGAATCTGTCCAAGGAATAAAAGAAATAATGGAAGCTCATAATAGGGCCAATTGTATGCCACGGGGATTAGAAAACTGCACACTGATACATCATTGAGTTCAGGATATTCCCATGCAAGAGATGAGAAACTACAGGTTCACAGAGATCAAGAAAGCTATACAAGGTGCCACATTTATGCTAGGCAAAGATAATACTCAAGAATCCAAAGTTCACCATCACCTAGTTCACTAAATGAAAAGCATGTTCCACATTATTCTAAGCATTGTTCTCAGAATAATCAAAAGGGTGAGATATGTGTCTCTTGGGGACATTTAGTCTGTTAACAATAGTACTATCACCAGGAGGAGGTTTGAAGAAATTTTTCAGTTAGGATTTGATAGGTTTTACTTTGTGTTGCATCTCAAGGATATCAGGACCTTGGGTTGTCATGGCAACAGAGAGCAATTGCTCAGAAACTCATTTCCCATGTACTGATAATCCCTTCTTTCTAGTTTCAATTGGAAAAAAAATATAACTTGTGTGATTTGTCTGCCACCATTACTACTGTTTCTACTTAGATACATGTCTGATTTTTTTTCTTTTTTGTATGTTTGTTTAGACCCAAGTCTTCCTTCCTCTTTTTCATTTTATAAGTAAATTTACCACATTTTATAAGTTGTAGAAAAGAAAACTGATTTACATTCATCCAACCTGATATCATTGCCATTCATTAATTAATTAACTATTGAGCTATAATTTGCATAAGAAGAATCTATCATATAAAAGTTCAGTGATTTTAGTACAAACCACCAACATCTAATACCAGAACATTTTTACCAAACCAATGAGAAACTCCAGGTCCCTGCTTTCTTCAGCTCCTGGTAACCATAAGTCTACTTCCTGTGTCTGGATATTTGTCTATTCCATATGGTCTTTTGTGACTGACTTTGTTCACTTAGTTTAATGTTTGGAGGGTCCATTTGTGTTTTACTACTTTTATTTGGCTAGACCATATTGTGTTTATCCATTAATTAGCTGGCAGACATTTGGATTCTGTTATTCATTCTGTTCTGTTGTTTATTTTGTAGAGAGCAATTTTGACTCCACACTGTCACTTTGGCACTGGGAAAATGTGTTAACATTTATGAGACAAATAATCTTCTACTCTCAGTGATACTAATGAACCTCATTTCACACACACACACACACACACACACACACACACACACACACATATATATATGAAATAGTCTTAGGGAGCTTATGAGCATCAGACATCATGCAAATTTTATAAGGTTCCTAAGACTAATTGTATGTCCCCATTTATTATCTTATTTTTCTTTATATTATTCCCTACCCTGATTCCATAGAGACTACACTCATAGTTCAAATAATTAGGGGTACATTTAAAACTTTTAATTCTCACAAAATGATATATAATCAATAGGAAATCAATTCTAATAAGTGAGAGTTCAAACTCATTACATGACTTGGCTTAGACAAATACCAATTTATTGAAGACTTTCTGGCTTCTAGTACAAAGAGTATGAGGACTTTGTATTTCACAAAGCCAACATTTTACCTGAAGGTCAAGTCTTTCCTGTGCCAAACTCAAAATCTCCATTTCTAGAGCTTGAATGCTTGATTCCAAAATAGTGAGATATAGCTGGAGAATTTCTCTCCAGCTCCCACCAAGTCCCGCCAGCCCCGGAGCCCACTTATAAAATAAACACACAGACTCTTATATTATTTAAACTGTTTGGCCATTAGCTCAGGCCTATCATTGTCTAGCTCTTACTCTTATATTTAGCCCATTTCTATTAATCTATACTTTGCCATGTGGCTCGTGGCTTACTGGTACCTTACATCTTTCTTGTCCTGGCAGTGGCTCCAGGCAGTCTCCCCCTCAGTCTTCCTGTTCCCTCAGTTATCCTCTCTGTTAGTCCCACCTATACTTCCTGTCTGGCTACTGGCCAGTGTTTATTTATACAGAGCGATATCCACAGTGGGAATATTGAGGTGCTGTAACAACTCTAAGACATAGGACCTATGTGGCAGAGGTAGGGTCCTAGGGGTGGGACTTGAAAGTTATTCTCAGTGCTGGTTCTGGTTTCTGGTCTGTGCTTTCAGCTTCTTGAATGGTCATCCTGTTAATAAGCCTCTAGCACATGCTCCAACTACCACAGAGTGCACTTAGATGGGCTGTCCCTTCTGAAAGCATGAACCAAATAAACCTCCATCTTTTAAATTCTTTCTGTTAAGTGTTTCAGTCACAACAATGAGAAGAGCAACAAACATTCTATCTCATGCCTTCTGTTCCATGATCAGTGTCCTCAGCAGTTCCAAAAACTAGCAATCCATTGCTAACTTTCATTGACTGTGTGAATTTCCATACTTTTGTTTCATCATCTATAAAATGAAACTGATAAACTGAAGCTCTTACTTGTTAGGATTACATGAGGTAATATACAAAAGTGTATTACATCACAACTGTTACAGTAACTGATTACAGAACGAAAACCTCAGCCTCCAGGAAAGAACAGGTTGGAACTCTTACTTGCCTTCTTTATTCACTTTTGTTTCTTCTTTTCTTATATGTCATATTTCTACCTACATTCTTTTTTTGTGGTACTGGGAATTGAATTTGGGGCCTCTTGCCTGCTAAGCAAATACTCTAGGATTTAGCTATATCCCAAGGCCATCTTTTTTCAAGGAAAGGAAATCTTTTCCTGCTAAGTCCTTGAACCATTCTCTTATTCTGTCTCTGCACTCCTTATCCACATTGCACTGCTACAAAAAAATCCACACGTGTGCATGTGTAGACCACGCAACAACTAATTTGTTATAATATTTTGCACTATTTGATACTTTTCTTAAGAATGGTTGTTGCATCACCCTCCCACCCCTTGCTACCTTTGGTGGTTGAGAGGGCTAAACAGGATCACAAGAGATGGAGAACCAGCCTTATCCATCAATAGCTGCAGCACAAGGGAAAGCAGGTCCTGAACCACACCTAGGAAGTACACTAGAGCTGACCCTGTTGGTGGTGGCACAGGTGAGCCTGCCCTGAGAGCATGAGAGCAGGAGAGATGATCCTGCCCCTGCCTTGTTTGCCATGTGATTGCATGGGTGAGGGCAAGATGCCCGCTCCCCCCCCCCCTTGCTACCTGTGGCAGGACAGGTGAAAAAGCTGGCCCCAGGGTTACAAAAGTGAGGAAACTAGCCCTGCCTCTCACCAGCTGCAGCATACAGGAGAGTGGACCCTGCACCCTGCCAAGGCAGCACATAGGAGAATAGACCCTGCACCCTGCCAAGGCAGCACATAGGAGGATAGACCCTGCATCCTGCCAAGGCAGCACATAGGAGGATAGACCCTGTACCCTGCCAAGGCAGCACATAGGAGGATAGACCCTGTACCCTGCCAAGGCAGCACATAGGAGAATAGACCCTGCATCCTGCCAAGGCAGCACATAGGAGGATAGACCCTGCATCCTGCCAGGGCAGCACATAGGAGGATAGACCCTGCATCCTGCCAGGGCAGCACACTGTAGCTAACCCTGTTTTTGGGGGGACATAGGTAAGCCAGCCCTGAGGGCATGAGAGCAGGAGAGCTGACCCACCATGCCTCCTACAGCAAGAGAGAGAGAGAGAGAGAGAGAGAGAGAGAGAGAGAGAGAGAGAGAGAGAGACAGAGACAGAGAGAGAGAGAGAGACAGAGACAGACAGACAGAGAGACAGAGAGACAGAGAGACAGAGAGAGAGAAGCACTGCACCTTGCCTGGGCAAGACCCTGGTGGTGTGAGTGTTGGTGAGCCAGACCAGAAGGCCTGAGAGCAAGAGAACTGGTCCTGCTCTTTGTTGCAGGCTGAGAGGGAAGGGATGGTTTGCCTGAAGCAGTGCTGGAGAGCTCTCTCAGGTGGTAACAATGAGGGAAAACTGGCAGGCTGACCAACCCAGTTACCACCCAGGCCCAGAACCAGGACTATGAGTGGGCCCACCCCAATATCCACCTCATCTATGAACTGTTGGAGCATGAGAAGGGGACAAACCTACAGATCCAAAACTTCAGGGCCCCATGACACAGGACAACAACAGGATATCCGAGAGAAACCCCAGTGAGAGCCCATTATTGAGGGTTAGCAGAAGCCAGAGGCCTTGAACCAGACCACAACACTTGCAAGGGGACATGAAAGGACTGAAGAGTGAACTGTGTGACTCACTGGCCAAACTACAGCTTCCATGATGAGATTCTTCTCGTGTGTGTGTGTGTGTGTGTGTGTGTGTGTGTGTGTGTGTGTGTGTATGGTGGTGGTGTTATTATTTTTGTTTGGTTTTGGTTTTGGTTTGGTTTGGTTCCTTTGTTTAGGCTTTGGTTTTTCTTTGAAATTTTGTTTGGTTTTAGGGAGGAGGTTGCAAAAGCTCAGGGAGGATGTGGGGGGGACAGAGAGATGGGTGGGATCAGGATGCATTATGTGAAATCTGAAAAGAATCAATAAAAGTTAAAAAATGATTTTTTTTTCCTGACTGGTTGGTGATGGCACACATCTTTAATCCCAGAACTTGGAAGGCAGAGGCAAGCAGATCCCTGAGTTCGAAGCCAGCCTGGTCTGAAGAGTGAGTTCCAGGACAGCCAGGAATAAATCGAGAAACCCAGTCTTAAGAAAAACAAAACAAAACAAAAAGATTCTATAGCCAACCATGTATTGCAAAATATTTAGTTTATGAAAATCTTATTTTAATAAATATTATAGCTTGTTTCATGGGATTCATTGTATAAATATCCAGAGTTTAAATTTCTGAACTGAAGATTTATATATTTTCAAATCTTTTATTATATATCATTAAATTGTCTTCAAGAGAGGTTGCATCAATGATAATTGATCAATTTTATCACCCAGCTCCATCATCATTTCCTAAAATGAGAAGCACACTATTTGATAAATTTTATAATTGTGTATATTTATGGGGTATTATATATCAACTACAACAAAATGTCAAGTTGTTATGTCTTTCTCTATTACTATTCATCTATATGAATGGATTCCTATATGATCATTGAGCTTTTATGTTTATTCTATTCAGAAAATACTTTTATATTTTTCATTTGTTACTAAGAGAGAAATATGCATTAAAATAACCATATCAATGAGTTTTTAATGTACAAATTAACATCATTAAGTGTAATCACATTATGGTACAATGAAACTCTACAAGTAGTTTTATTATAAATGTGGATCTCTATACTCAATAAGCACTTATTCCTCCACCTGACCCTTAGTAACTATCTTTCAAATTTTTGTTTCTATTTTGACTACTACAAGAAGAGTGGAATTATATAGATTTGCCCTTTGTTATTTGCTTATATCTTTTATCATGATATTCTCAAAGTCTATACATGGCATTTATTGCTACACAATTTACTTGCTTTTCCTGGAAATTATATATATATTCTATGATATGGCATTTTGATAATTATACATTCTAAAATGAGAAAAACAATAGTTAGCTTATATCTCCTCCACTGCTGGTGGGAATGCAAGCTTGTACAGCCACTTTGGAAATCAATATGGTGCTTTCTTAGAAAATTGGGAATCAATCTCCCCCAAGATCCAGCTATACCACTCTTGGGCATATACCCAAGGAATGCTCAATCATACCACAAGAGTACTTGCTCAGCTATGTTCATATCAGCATTATTTGTAATAACCAGAACCTGGAAACAACCTAGATGCCCTTCAACTGAAGAATGGATAAATAAAATGTGGTACATATACACAATGGAATACTACTCAGCAGAGAAAAACAATGACATCATGAGGTTTGCAGGCAAATGGATGGATCTAGAAAAAATCATCCTGAGTAAGGTAACCCAGACTCAGAAAGACAAACATGGTATGTACCCACTCATAGGAGGATACTAGTTGTGGAACAAGGATGACTGGATGGCTACTCAGAACACCAGGGAGGCTACCTGGAAAACAGGACCCCAAGAAAGACAAGGGGATCGCCCAATGATGGAGAAATGGATGAGATCTACATGAACAGTCTGGACATGAGTGGGGGTAATGAAGGGCGAGGGTTGAGGGAAAGAGAGCTTAGGGGAGTGGGAGATCCCAACTGGATCAAGAACAGAGAGGGAACACAAGGAATGTTCATGGTAAATGAATACCTCATGGGAATAGGAAGAAGCAAAGTGCTAGAGAGGCCCACAGAAATCCACAAAGATGCCCCCACAATAGACTGCTGGCAATGGTCGCGAAACAGCCGGAACTGACCTACTCTGGTGATAGGATGGCCAAACACCCTAATTGTCATGCTAGAAACCCCTTCCAATGACTGAGGGAACTGAATGCAGAGATCCATGGCCAGGTCTGGGTGGAGCTCCGGGAGTCCAATTGGCGAGAAGGAGGAGGGTTTATGTGAGCAAGAGTTGTTGGGACCAGGGATGGATGGAATACAGGGACGAGTGGCCAAACGAATGGAAGCACATGAACTGTGAACCAATGGCTGAGGGGCCCCCCAACTGGATCAGGCCCTCTGAATGGGTGAGACAGTTGATTGGCTTGATCTGTTTGGGAGGCATCCAGGCCGTGGGACCGGGTCCTGTGCTCAGTGCATGAGTTGGCTGTTTGAAACCTGGGGCTTAGCAGAGACGCTTGGCTCAGCCTGGGAGGAGGGGACTAGACCTGCCTGGACTGAGTCTACCAGGTTGATCTCAGTCCTCGGGGGAGGCTTTGCCCTGGAGGAGATGGAAATGGGGGGTGGGCCGGGGTAGGGGGGTGGGGGGTGGGAGGAGAACAAGGGAATCTGTGGTTGATATGTAAAATTAAATTATATTGTAAAATAAAATAAAATAAATAAAAAAATCACTGTTCATTAATATTGTTCAATATCAATGGACTCAACTCACCAATAAAAAGACACAGGTTAACAGAATAGATACAAAGAAAAAGTATTCATCCTTTGCTGCATACAAGAAACACACTTCAACATCAAAAATAGTCGCTACCTTAGAGTAAAGGGTTGGAAAAGTTTTTCCAATCAAACAGACCTAAGACACAAGCTTGTGTAGCTATTCTAATATCTAACAAAACAGACTTCAAACTAAAATTAATCAAAAGAGATGTAGAAAGACATTTCATATTCATCAAAGGAAAACTCCAACAAGATGATGTCTCAATTCTGAACATCTATGCCCTAAATGCAAGGACAACAACATTTGTAAAGAAAACATTACTAAAGCTTAATCCACACATCAAACCCCACACATTAATAGTGGGAGACTTCAACACCCCACTCTCATCAATGGACAGATCTGCCAGACAGAAACTAAACAGAGAAATAATGGAACTAGCAGATGTTATGACTCATATGCACCTAAAAGATATCTATAGAATATGTCACCTAAACACAAAAGAATATACCTTCTTCTCAGCATCTCATGGATCCTTCTCCATAATTAACCATATACTCAGTTACAAAGTAAGTCTCAATGAATACAAATGAACTGAAACAATACCTTGTGTTTTATCAAACCACCATGGATTAAAGCTATATTTTAACAACAACAGAAAGTACAGAAAGCCTACAAACTTGTGGAAATTGAACAACTCTCTATTGAATTACCAATGGGTTAGGAATGAAATGAAGAAAAAAAACCAAAGACTTCCTAGGATTCGATGAAAATGAAGGTGCAAAGTACCCAAACATATGGACACAATGAAAGCACCACTAAGAGGAAAGGTCATAGCACTAAGTACCTTCATAAAGACCTTGAAGAAATTTCAGACTAGGGAATTAACAGCACACCTGAAATGTCTAGAACAAAAAGAAGCAAACACACCCAAGAAGTGTAGTTGGCAGGAAATAATTCAACTGAAGGCTAAAATCAATAAAATAGAAACAAAGAGAACAATCCAAAAAATCAATGAAAAATGCGTTAAATCTTTGAGAAAATCAATAAGATAGACAAGCTCTTATCCAAACTGACTAAAAAGCAGAAAGAAAATATCCAAATTAACAAAAACAGAAATCAAAGGGGGACATAAAAACAGATACAAAGGAAACACAGAGAATCATTAGGCCATACTTCAAAAGTTTGTACTCCAGCAATTTGGAAAAATCTAGCCACAGCATGATTCCTGCCACAGTATATAGAGGTTTCTCCAAACCACGCAGTACACTGCATGGTAGAGTTAGTTTTTTCTAGTACAGTCAAGAAAAGGGGGTTTCTGGGCTACACACTGCTGGATGGAGGCACAGACCCACTGTTTCCCAGAGTCAGTGGTGAGCATTGTTTCCTGATGGAGGCATTAGAACCACTGCCCAGAGCTGGCAGTAAAGGTACCTCTGCCATTTTGGGAAGCTGAGATGGGCAGAGTCAGCAGCCAAAGCTGCTGCTTCAGTCCTAGCCACCCTGAAGTTTAAAGCAGTGATCAAAAAAGATTATAGGTACACAATAAGACAGATTCAAATTAAATAAACTTCTAAGTGGCTTACAATGTATGTAAAAGATACATAGGCTTGTGTAGTTGGAAGGTTTCTTCCGTCCCACCACTTATAAAATATCACTCAGAGGCTTAATATTATTTACAAACTGTATGGTCTATGGCAGGCCTCTTGCTAGCTAACTCTTATATCTTAAATTAACCCATTTCTATTAATCTATGTTTTGCCAAATGTTCCATGGCTTACCGTGTGCTGGCATATTGTTCCTTGGGCAGCAGGCTGGCATCTCACCTGCCTCTCCTTTTTTTTCCTGTATCTGCTTAGATTTCCTGCCTGCCTCTAAGCTACCTTGTCATAGGCCAATGCAGCTTCTTTATTAACCAATCATAGCAACACATATTTACAGAATATAGAAAGACATCCCGTAGCAGGCTTGAGAAAGAGAAAAGAAAGATTATAAATAGTCATAAAAATAAAATAAAGTCTTAAAAAATAAAATGATATATAAAAATATAATAAGACATGTAAAGATGGAAATTACACAGAGAGTCTGGATTATGTTGTCTTTTGGATTTTTAACTAGAGAGAGACATTTGATTGTAAAGACTGCTGAGTTAAACCAATATGTATATATTTAAAGATACATATTTAAATATGTATCTTGACTTCAAAATTTGGATCTAAGGACATATTGCTTTGGAAAGGAGGCTCTACTTTTGTTTCATAGGAAGCAAGAGGCTATGGATTTGTTCCAGGTTAAGATGGATCAGATTTAATCAAGCGTGATCTCCTTAACCTTGACAAATAGTATCTATCAGCAAAGGTTATAGCTGGTCTTCCCAGGACTTGACTATTATCTTGAATTTTCTCAGGATCCCCATAAGATGAACAGCACCTGCAATCAGTAGGAAGTAGCCTAGTGGACTACACCACATTCCCCCTCCAAAAAAAATTGGATTATGGATGTTTGTCTTTGTTTAGGAGGTTGGTTACAAATTGTTATTGGTCATAGTCAATCTCTTTCTAAAAGAAGAAAGGGGGATATGATGTAGAAATGTAGGATATAGATAAGATAGGATAAAAGGATAGATTATTGAATCTACTTTTAAGAAGCAACAACTCATTTGAAATATTTTATATTGCTTTGGATTTTAGTTTACTGATACAAATTTAAAGTTAATTTTGTTATACTGTATGTATGTTTCTACTCTTATTTAAGGTATTATGTTTATGTGACTCATTTAAAATTGTAATGTATAATTAAGAAATACATATTAATAATTAATCATCAATGATAAACTTATAGTCATGTTAATTAAATTTTCTAGGTATACATAGATATATTTCAATTAGGTAGGTAATCTTCAAATACTTCAAAGACCTACAGAATATGGCATTTAAAATGTTTTAAGAGTTAGACTTTTCTGGACATTGAGACATGTTTGCTCCTGGCAGCACCAATTTACTTCAAAGAGGAAGATGGGCATCAAAGACACTGCATATGGAGTTTGCTTTCTTTATGGCAAAAGTTAGCCATTTGGGCAAGAAACTGCTCTTGCCTGGACTGCTTGACAGGATGCTGTATAAGCTGAACATGCAGGACCCATAGGAAGGTGACCACTGAACTTTGCAAGGCAAGATGGTCTTTCAGGTTCCTGCTTTGCAGAAGAAATTGCCAGACATTCTATAGGACATGGGAAGAAGCAACTGACAAACTTTGCCAGAATGGGCAGGACAGTCCTTAAAATTTCCTGCTTCACTGAAAGCTATGTCAGAGTCTTTAGGCCTGTAGGCTGAAGATAGATGCCTCAATGTTACAGAGGAACTTTGGATGATTGTCCAGGCAGCCAGACATCTCTGTCCTTTCTATAATTATGGGAGTTGCTTGCAATGCACTTCCTGTTTACTCAGGTAATATTATATCCTTCTGGGATCTTTGATGGAGATGAAGATTAGGTGGTTATAATTAAAGTTTTCCTTAGCCACAATAAAAGACAAATTAGATATAAAACTTTAGACTCACAAAATGGAATAGATGATAGAATATTTTTGTTAATTTTGCTAAATACAAATAGAGTAGATATTGTAATTGTAATTCTTGCTTGATAACTGTTTTGTTACACATAATTTTACTATGTTAAATTTAAAACCTTCCTTTTTGATTAGACAGAAAGGGGGAAGTACTGTGGGATGTCTTTCTGTATGCTGTGAATATGTGTGGCTCCCATTGGATAATAAATAAAGCTGTCTTGGCCTGTGTCAAGAGAGCTTACAGCCAGGTAGGAAATCCAAGCAGAGATACAGAGAGAAGAAGGGCAGAGTCGAGAGAGACACCAGCAATAAGATGCCAGCAGACTGGTAACAACAAGGCCATGTGGCAACATATAGATTAACAAAAATGGGTTAATTTAAGATGAAAGAGCTAGCCAGCCAGAAGCTGAAGCCATAGGACACACAGTTTGTAATTAATATAAGCCTCTGAGTAATTACTTCATAAATGCTTTAGGACCGTGGGTGGGAGAAATTCATCTGGACTGCTGGGCAAGGCAGGACCAGAGAAAATTCCATCTATACTTGAAGAGATCTCATACTAGTGAATTAACAGCACACCTGAAATGTCTAGAACAAAAAGAAGCAAACACACTCAAGAGGAGTAGATGGCAGGAAATAATCAAACTGAGGGCTAAAATCAATAAAATAAAAACAAAGAGAATAATGAAAAAAATCAATGAAACAAAGACTTGGTTCTTTGAGAAAATCAACAAGATAGACAAACTTTATCCAAACAAACTAAAAGGCAGAGAGAGAATATCCAAATTAACAAAAACAGAAATAAAGACCAGGGCCATATGGTTTTAGTTCAGAATTCTACCTGACTTCTAAACAAGAGACAATAACAATACTCCTCAAGTTATTCCACAAAATAGAAACAAAAGGATCATTGTTGTAGCTGGAGAATTTCTCTCCAGCTCCCTCTAAGTCCTGCCAGTCCCGGAACCCACTTATAAAATAAACACACAGACTCTTACATTATTTAAACTGCTTGGCCATTAGCTCAGGCCTATCACTGTCTAGCTCTTACCCTTATATTTAGCCCATTTCTATTAATCTTTACTTTGCCACATGGCTCGTGGCTTACCGGTACTTTACATCTTTCTTGTCCTGGTGGCGGCTCCAGGCGGTCTCCCTCTCTCCCGTCCTGTCCCTCAATTCTCCTCTCTGTTAGTCCCGCCTATACTTCCTGTCTGGCTACGGGCCAATCAGTGCTTTATTTATATAGAGCGATATCCACAGCACATTGCCAAATTCTTTTTATGAAACCACAGTCATTCTGATACTCTTGATACCCAAATCACACAAAGACTCAACTAAGAAAGAGAATTACAGACCAATTTCTCTCATGAATATTGATGCAAAAACACTTAATAAAATATTTGCAAACTGAATCCAAGAACACATTAAAAAGGTCATCCACCATGAGTCAAGTAGTCTTCATCCCAGGGATGCAGGAATGGTTCAACATATGAAAATCTGTCAATGTAATCCATCATATAAACAAACTGAAAAAAAAATCCCACATGACCATCTCATTAGATGCTAAGAAAACCTTTGACAAAATCCAACACCCCTTCATGATAAAAGTCCTTTAGAGATCAGTGATACAAGGGACACACCTAAACGTAATAAAGGCAATTTATAGCAAGCCAACAGCCAACATAAAATTAAATGGAAAGAAACACCATCAGGAGCAAGACAATGCTGTCCATTCTCTTCATATCAATTAAATATAGTACTTGAAGTCTTAGCTAGCACAATAATACAACTAAAGGAGATCAAGGGATACGAATTGGAAATGAAGAAGTCAAAGCATCATTTTTGCAGACAATGCACAATAATACAACAAAAGGAGATCAAGGGATACAAATTGTACATGAAGAAGTCAAAGTATCATTTTTGCAGATGATATGATAGTATACATAAATGACTCCAAAAATTCCACCAGAGAACTCCTACAGTTGATAAATTCCTTCACTGAAGTGGATGGATATAAGATTAACTAAAAAAGCCTCAGCCACCATCCTATATATGAATGACAAATGGGCTGAAAAAGAGATCAGGAAAACAATACCATTCACAATAATCACAAATAACATAAAATATCTTAGAGTAACTCTAACTAAGCAAGTGAAAGACCTATATGACAAGAACCTCAATTTTTTGAAGAAAGACATTGGAGAAGCTATCAGAAGTTGGAAAGATCTCTGATGCTCATGAATCATTAGGATTAGCATAGTAAACTGGCCATCTTACCAAAAGCAATCTATACATTCAATACAATCTGCATTAAAATCCCAATAAATTCTTTACAGACCTTGAAAGAATAATATTCAACTTCACATGGAAAAACAAAAAACCCAGGATAGCAAACAAAAAATATCCTATACAGTAATAAAAAAAAACTTCTGGAGGTATCCCCATTCCTGATCTCAAGCTGTACTGCAGAGAGATAGAAAAAAAAACCATATGGCACTGGCATCAAAACAGACAAGTGAATAAATGGAATTGAATCGAAGACTCAGACGTAAATGCACACATCTATGGATACTTCACTTTCATCCCAGAAGCCAAATTTATACAATGGAGAAAAGAAAGCATTTTCAACAAACGGTGTTGGTCTAATTAGATGTCTGCCTGTAGAAGAATACAAATAGATCTATATCTATCACCCTGCACAAAACTCAAGCCCAAGTGAATAAAAGACCTCACCATAAATCCAGATACACTGAACCTGATAGAAGAGAAAGTGGTAAATAGTCTTGAATGCATTGCCACAGGAGATAACTTCCTGAATAGCACCAATAATAGCACAGACAGTAAAATCAACAATTAATAAATGGGATCTTGTGAAAACAAAAGCTTCTGTAAGTCAAAGGACACCATCAATAGGACAAAAGGGCAATCTGCAGAATGGACAAATATCATCTCCAATCTCAAATCTTACAGAGGGCTGATTTTCAAAATATATAAAGAACTCAAGAAACTAGACACCAAACCCCCAAATAATCCACTTTTAAAAAGGGGGTACAGATTTAAACAGAATTCCCAACAGAGGAATCTCTGGGATGGGAAATTGAAGAGATTTCATTGGTGGACTATGGGTATGTGGGGATGGGAACATGAAAGGTCAGGTTGGGGGTGGAGGGAAAGTGTACTGAAAGAGATAACTGGAAAAGGATGCATTTGAGGGTCTGGTAGAAACATGGGGCAAGGAAAACTTGTTGGCCGGGCGGTGGT
Source organism: Peromyscus melanophrys (assembly GCA_902168415.1). Lineage (NCBI taxonomy): Eukaryota > Metazoa > Chordata > Mammalia > Rodentia > Cricetidae > Peromyscus > Peromyscus melanophrys. Next base: position 23,828 of record CABHPR010150597.1, on the reverse strand, counting down.
GGCGCACGCCTTTAATCCCAGCACTCGGGAGGCAGAGGCAGGTGGATCTCTGTGAGTTCGAGGCCAGCCTGGTCTCCAAAGCGAGTTCCAGGAAAGGCACAAAGCTACACAGGGAAACCCTGTCTCGAAAAACCAAAAAAAAAAAAAAAAACCTTGTTGTGATGTACAAGTATGTCCCCAGCTGAGATTTCTAGCAATATCAGATATGTTGTCTGAACTGGCCATCTCCTGTGACCAGGCAAGACTTCCAGTGGAGGTATTGGGACACTCACCCAGCCACAAAGCCTTCAACCTACAGTCTGTCCTGCCTATGGGATGTGCTGGGGTATGTGTGGCACAGAGATTGTGGCAGTGGCCAACCAATGACTACTCCAGGCTCAGACCCATGCGATGAGAGGGAAATCACTCCTGATACTGTCTTGAGTTCCAGAACTTGGAGGATGGATGGCCTAGAGACCTGTTAAAGAGCTGGAGGAAAAAAATCTGTGTGATGATGCCTAATGATATTCTGCTGTACTCATATTTTGGTGCCTACCCCAGTTGCCATCCGACAGCCTTCATCTAGCAACTGATGGAAACAGATGCAGAGACCCATAGCCAAACATTAGGAGGAGTTCAGGGAATACTGTGGAAGAGGGGGAGAAAGGGTTGCCAGGACACCATAAGAAAACCCATAGAATCAACTAACCTGGGCTCATAGGAGCTCACAAAGACTGAACCAACAACCAGGGAGCCCACATGGGACTGACTAGGCATTCTGCATATGTGTTATAGTTGTGTAGCTTGGTCTTCTTGTGGGACTCCTAAACAGTGGGAGCAGGGGCTGTCTCTGACTCTTATGCCAGCTTTTGGGAACCTATTCCTTATACTGGGTCACCTTTCCCAGCCTTAATACAAGGAGAGGTACTTAGTATTACTGCATCTTGATATGTCATGTTTTGCTGATATCCTTGAGATACTTGCCCTTTTCTGAACAGAAATGGAGCAGGAGTGGATTGGGGGAATGGCAGCAGGCAGGTAGTGGGAAGGTAATGGGAAGAGAAGTGGAAGGGAAACTGCAGTCGAGATGTAAAATAAATAAATAAATACAGTTCGGATGCAAAATAAATAAATTCAGTTGGGGTGTAAAATTAATTAATTAATTAATTAAAAATAAATTAAAAAATAAATAAATTTCCAGAATTCCACTTGGTCAATTTTGTATTGCTTTGAATCATTTGTTACTATGATTCATTAAAACATATGTTACTGCAACATTATAAAAATATATACATTTTAACTGAGTAGAATATCAAATCAAATTAACGTAACTGAGCAATGATATTTTAAAAAAAAATGAAGGTATTTACAATAAGAAGTGGAATTAATTTTAACTGTAGAAAATGGGCCATAATTTTTATCCACTCCATTTTTAATCGCCATTCCCTTACTCGTTATCCACAAATTCCACAAATGCAGTCTTTAAGTTGGCTGCTGCTGCTGTTGCTTCTTCTTCTTCTTCTTCTTCTTCTTCTTCTTCTTCTTCTTCTTCTTTCTTCTTCGTGATGAATTTTAGATATTTACTGTGAATATTTGCATTACTATACAATGACTCCAGATGGACTCAGAAAGATATAAAATAGTTTGAGAAGCTAAGTGTCTATTTATATAGTAAATTTTTTTGTCAGAATTTTATGAAACATCATCCTCAGGTATCAGATGTTGATGAAATTCATTCAGTGATGACTGATTTATATTTTTGAAACAACACCCTTTAAGTACTGAAACAGAGACATTTGCATAGGTATTAACTAGTCCTGGAATTAGGATTTTATTGAAGTTTTCCCAGGGGCCAGCTCTGAGATGATTTCTCCCAGAGTCCTGGGGAAGATGTTACAGCTGGCATGGGGTAATCTGAGAATCTATGAACACCGTGCTCTTTTGTATGTTCACTTTATTTCTCTAAGACAAAATTCTATCTACACAGCTTTATTTCTATTCTTATATTTAGCTCCTCTCTGTCTCTTCTCTTCCTGTCCTCATAGCCCTAACTAAGCTCTTCTGCTGCTATTAATCTCATCTTCATCCTAAGTTCCTCCATCCATGCTAGTTCCTTCCTTTCCTACTCTCCTCACCTAGCCCAATCCCTACCATCTACAAAACCTCTGCCTTGTTCTTTCTTCTCTGACCACATGACACTGCTTGGTGCTAGGAATTCTGCCTCAATCCTCCTCTACCTGGCATGGAAAAACCCTTTTTTTCTGAGTCAATTGGTCTGGAATGCCATTTGGCTTGTCAAGAAGGAGAGTCTGAGCTTGATTTGCACAAGAAGCAAAGCGATGTTTTTTACCTTAATTCAGGGGCCTCAGGCACCTAGTGGGTGGTCTGGCCAGTTTGCTTGTCTTTGGATGCTTTGTTTGGAGCTGGCTCTCTTTGGATGTTAGCTAAAGGGTATATTTGCAGAAGGCAGGTATCCAATTCAAAAGCTAAAAAGAGAGCAGGGAGCCTGGAGGCAGAAAGCCTTGTCTACATGACCTTATCCAAGTACTTTAAGCATATATGCCCAAGAAATGGTCCACTCACACTGTTATAAGTTCTTGGGGAAATTAAGAGGACAAGAAATTCATAGCAAGAAACAGTTGATATATTAAAAGCCGAATAACAACAAATATGATATATGGCTTCCTCCAGAAGAATTCCTTGATCCTCCTAGGTATAGCTTTATTGTATACAGCTGAACTTCTATTTCATATTCCTGTGGCCTGCAGCAGAATTTATATGTGTTATTTGTTCTAGACAGTTAATAATGCCTAACACTTAAACAGTTAAAAATATCCATTCCACTTTCTTATTCAACTATGACATCCAATTTGCACTTCATATAAGTCAAAGACTTTTAGACTCACAACCATGATTGGACTTATTTGTCAAAGGGAATGGAAGCCAGAAAATGGTGTTAGCATGAATATGAGTATTCACTAATATTCACTTAATAAAAGATGGAGATAAAACTCTAATCCAAGCCATCTGGGGTGGCATATGCCTTTAATTGCAGCACTCAGAAGGGAGAGTCAGGCAGATCTCTATGAGTTACAGGCCAACCTGGTCTACATAGTGAAATTGTCCAACAAACAGACAAATAAACATGATCCAATACATACTCTTTATTATATATACTTCATATCTTTTAACTTATGCTATATTAAGAAAGTGTCATTATCACTCAAACTTTAGTTTAAAATGCTAACAAAATATTTTTGATGTTTGATGTTATCAATATACTTATTATCTAAACTGTACTAATGGCTTTATGGGTATATAATTTGACAAATCTGAAAAATGTTAAAGTAATGAAGGTTATTCATTTATGTCAATTATACTTCATTATAAGTAAAATAAAAAGGAATACAAATATCTTGTTAAATATAGCACACAGAGAAAATTGTATTCCCATTTTCACATTCCTGAAAAGTATTCTTCCTACCACGTCATGCCCAGGCAAGAGACTAGTGGGGAAAAAAGTTGTACAGCTGGTGTGAAAAGAGTTCATCACATCATAGGGAAGACATCCATCCATACAGTTAATTTTACTTTATGATGCTAATATCTCCTGATGATTCTTGAAAATGGAGGTAGAAAAAGATTCTGTGCTACAGCCACAGACTACTCTCACAGCTAGAAGACAGCTATTGTCCAGCAGAGATTGCATAGACGATTTGTGTTTGCAGGAAAATAATGCAAACTCAAAACCACTAAATGGCAGCATCAGTTATGACTCAGACCACCAATGCATTATATTCTACCCCCACAGCACAAATGGCATATAATACACAATATATATTCCTCATAATAATTTCTTAGATCAATCATTGATCCCAAAAATGAAGTTTAGCATTTCTACCATTAGATTTATATTTAAAATTCAAAGCAATATTAGATATGGCACAATACATCATCAAGATGAATAAACAAAGTATAGAATTATCTAAAACTTTCAATTACCTTTCCTTTCCATTTGCACTAATATCATGTTAGTGATATTATAAATGAGTCTTGTTTGCAAGTGTATCCACCAGCAAACAACTCAGTTTTAGCAAGAATAGATGTATTTTTTACCAATAAATAAGATCAGAAAGTTGTTGTTTATAATTATAATTTTACCATAAAAATCAAAGGCAATAGTCATTTCTATTTTACTAAATTATTTATAAATTTATTGGAGGATTATTAAAGTTTTAGATTCTATAAATGCATTAAATACTAGAGAACACACCAAGTAAATCATGGAATATACAATCATCATTTCCCAAAAATATAAAAAATTTCTACTGCTCTACATAAAAATTATTACCTTAAAATAATGAACCATTTTAAACATTAATGATGAAGGAGACTTAGAGACACTGAAATGTTATTTACTTTCTGTAGTTGGTCCATGTTTTCTCCTTATTGATTCTGCAGGCCACATCATGCTTGTTTAAAATATGATTTTACTGAGCTCAGAGCTCAGAGACTGTTAACTTTCAAAACTCTCCCTTAACAAACATGTTAAATCAGTATAAAAAACACAATGAGGCATGAAATTGTTATATCACATTATTCAGCAATATAATTTATTCCTTGAAACACCTAAAATGAACAACTAATTTTTGGAGGCACTATAAAATGTATTCTATACTGTAGGCTAGGATGTCTCAAAAAATTTCAAAATCATACAGGACAGTCAGTATGTGGAGACAGCTTAGGCGTAAAGCTTAAGGCATCATGAGGAAATATAGAAAATAATGCATAAGTTACTAAAAATGAATAGGGGTTAAAGGAGGGAAAAGATGGGAATTAAAATTCTCCCACAAACACTGAAAATGAAGGAGAGCCCCATTTTCTGGTTCTGAGCCAGAAATCAAACCACTTAATACTCAGAAAGGAATAAACAACCCTCACATTTTGATGGCAAAATAACTAGGAATAATTAGCCTCTTTCTTTTCTGTCTGAACTAGGATGTACAAATATATATTTAGATCACAATTAACTTTTGTTTATTAAAAATGAAATATAAAAATCCATGAAGTTGCCCCTAGGCTTCTTCTGAAGGAATGTTCAAACTGTACTTATTTTGGTAGGTGATAATGTCAAAGAGCAGCACTGTTAATCTTTGTCCCTTCCACACCCTTTGCCATTTTTGTACAATGGAATACTTTCCTACTGATTATGTCATCTGTAATGAGAATTGTTTAATGACATTTTGATTCCCTTCTCCTTTAATATTATCTCATTAACAGTACAATATAATGAACCTTTCATATTTAATAATCCGAGTTTTAAAAATGTGGAGTGTGAAAGAATTTGGTTTATTGTTCTTCTGTATATTTTCCCTAAAATATCCTTGCAACTCCATACCAAAGGGAAAATAATACAATGATAATTAACTTTTGGTACTAAAGCATACTGTGCAATGCAGTTTTCAGTTCTAAGCACATGGTATAGATGATGCTCATCTAAATGAGAAGGCAGGAGTAGGGGATGGGATGAACAACATCCATTTCAGAAAGCAGTAATAATGATCTCTCTTGTCATAGGTGTATTTGATGCAGTGCCCTGGTTATAAGAGTTGCCACGAGAACAATTAAGGATGTGCAAGAAATAGACATTTTGCACTGTATGTGATTTGAAAATAAGCTAGTTAAGAAATTGTTACAATTGAATATGACAAGTGGACAACCACAACTAGGAATGGACAAATGCAAAGAGACCCAAGTCAGCATGACCATGGGTTTTACTGTGGGGACTCATGGGACTTTCCAGCCCATGCTTGTCATGGCCTGTGTTGAATGCTAATTTCAGATATAAGCACATTGCCGCAATTCCATTTTTCCTTCTGGAATTTCTTGCACCATATTTGAAGATGATCACACTACAACTACTTTAGAACACAATCACACTTGGTATGGGGCTGAGAAGATTATTGAAACCAGTAATTTATTCTCCTGCTGGGCAGGTGACTTTATTTCTTACACACTTATTTGAGCTGGAAGAACCAACAGTCAGCTGAGTTTAAAGAGACTAATCTGAAATTTTCATGAGGGATCCCTTTGGGGTTTGCCCCTTCACCTCTCAACACCAAAGGAAATGTCTGTCTAGACGGAACAATGCCACAGAAAACTACACAGGAGACTGTGTCTCCTATGATGTGAAAGAATTGTGAAGAATTATAATGTTATAGGGAAATTTAGAGCATAAAAGGTGTGATTTACATCCTGCCCCAGGAAATATTCTTGCATTATATTATCCCACATTATGTTCTATTATCCTTATTTCACCCTACTTACCTGATGGTAAGTACATTTTGGAAGATTCACTAAGTATTTTCTTAATATGTTACGGAAGCAGTTTAAATTTTTAGTTTGGTTTATATACAAATTAGGAATTCATAAAACCGTTAATGTTTTATAGTTTAGCATTAGACTCCTTATAATTCTAAATGACTTTCTTATGGTTCTTCACTCTTTAGCAAAGAAATAAGAAAACATACTCAAAATCAGAATAACAGTATAATGAAAATATTGAATATATGCATGTCATATATATGTGTGTGTGTGAAGGCACATGGAACTGATATATATGAAAGCTCTTCTGAATGAAAACATTTTTCAGTGTACTACATAAATGTAAAAGACACAGTGAATACACTTACTTATGGAAGAGTCTTAAATTTACCTCAGAATACATACAAATTGAAAATTAGGGTACATGGAAGTGTGAATGATAGCAGTTTTTATTATTACTTCTGTGCACATATTTTCTTTTTGAGCTGTCATTATTCATGTAGTCATGGAATTACTACTGACAGTCTACCCTTTTCTTGGAATACAATGGCTATATAAATATATTATGAATTATTTTTCATTTTATTTAACAAGAAGTAAAAAGCTAAGCAAAGAAAACCTGTGTCCTTTCAACTAATAATTATCTTCTTTAGTAAGCCCCTCGTTTGAGTAAGTACAGATTATGTTTTCTTTTATAGGGGTTCTAACAAAAATGGAAAATGCACATGCATAGATTAAAATATCGGACAACATAAAGGACATAAAAAGAGAGGGTTTTAGATTGTCTTAGTCAGGGTTTTATTGCTGTGAAAAGATGGCATGACTACAGCAACTCTTATAAATGAAAACATTTAATTGGGGCTGGCTTACAGTTCAGAGGTTTAGTCCATTTGTCATCATGGGGGAACATGGTATCATGCAGACAGGCATGGTGCTGGAATGGTAGTTAAGAATTGTACATCTGGATCCATAAGCAGCAGGAAGTGACTGCCACACTGGGCATGGCTGGAGCATCTGAGAATTTAAAGCCCACCCCCAGTGACCATTTCCTCCAACAAGTCTCCCATAGACTTACAGGCACATTATAATGTAAAATGTACTTATTCCAACTTCACAAGTTGCCAAAGTCTATCACGGTATCAGCACTGTTTAAAAGCCCAAAGTTCAAAGTCACTTCTGAGACTCAAGGCAATCTCTTAACTGTAATCACCTATAAAATCAAAATAAAAAAGCAGATCCCATACGTCCAACATATAATGGCATAGGATATACATTACCATTCCAAATGCAAGGAAAGGGAGCATAATGAGGAAATACCTGACCAAGGAAAGACCAAAAACCAGCTAGGCAGACTCCAAACTCTGCATCTCCATGTCCAATGTCAAAGCGCTTTTTAGATCTCCAACTTCTTTCAGCTTTGTTGACTTCAACAAACTTCTTTCTCTTAAGCTTGTTCTACTTCCTTTTAGCAGCTCTCCTTGGCAGGCATTCTATGGCTCTGGCATCTCCAACATTTTGGGTTCTCCAAGGCAATTCAGGAATCACATTCATAGCTTCACATATTGGCTTGTCTAGACTACCTGCAAGGACACCCCTGACACATGCCTGGCCTCAGTGGCTTTCTTTAGTCATGGAAGGAGATTCCATAACATATCCGCTTTCTTGTATCTTTGACTAAATTGAGAACCATGTAGCTGGAGATGCTACATTCTGCTGCTGGCTGGGGCTGGAACATGTTCCACTCATTCAATTACATCTTCAGCTTTCTGATTGTTACCTTCAGTGCCTATGCTTGGCTGTCCTTGAACTGACTCCATGAGAAAAGTCTAAGAATTAATAAGCATTTTCAGCAAAGTAGCATGGTACAAAATGAGCGTACAAAAGTCACTAGCTTTTCTACATACCAGAGTGAGAAATAAACCAAGAAAACAATTTATTTAAAATTTAAATAATAATAAATCTAAATAAAAAATAATAAATAATAAATAACAGTAAATTTAAAAAATAATAAAATACCCACAGTCAAATCTAAACACAGATTGGAAAGAATTCTAAAACAGAAAATTTAAAACACTGAAGAAATTGAAGAAGACACTAGAAGATAGAAAGACCTTCCATACTTACTGATGAATGAACCTAATATCTTGAAAATGGTGATATTATCAAAAATTATCTATAGTTTCAATGAAATAGTCATCACAATTCCAATAGCATTCTTCACAGAAATGGACAATTCTAAAATTCATATGAAAGTACAAAGGACCTGGATTGCAAAATCAATCCTGAATAAAAAGAACAAGGATGGAAGCAGAACACTTAATCTCAAATTATACTTTGGAGCCATAGTAGAAAACAAACAGTTCAGTACTGACACAAAAACAGACATGTAGACTAGTGGAATAGAATATAAGGACTAGAAACAAACTTACACAGCTACAGTCAGCTTCTATTTGACAAAAATGTAAAAACCACACATTGAAGGAAAACAAGAGCTGTATTTTACACTTTTTTCCATGGTCTATCTATTCTTAAAGGTGTTGTTAGTTTGTGGTCCTGACAGAAAAGGCATATGGAGTCACAATAATATAATAATATTTCTTCACCATTGTACTTTCTTGTTGTTTGAAAGAAGTACTTAAAGCTTGGAATTATAAGTATAAAAGCTTGGAATTGTTTGTGTTTCCTACTGGAGTCCATTATATTCATATTTAAATGCATCTAAAGTAATCCAGGAATTCACATTTCAATTTAGATGTTGAAGAATCAGTATTCTGCTATTGATGCTAATTGACAGTGTGAGTTGAAGTAACTTTCAAAAATTGAATACACTTCATAGCTGAAGACAGTGTAATTTTGTAAGTCATTGCCAGGGGGAAAATTTCCAAACAATGAATATTTTAAAAGAGCAAGCCTTATTTATGAGAATCTTTTATGTTTTCTATTAGGAAAAAATAATGTTAAAGCCTATGGGATAATATCATAAGATAAATGTGATTGTAAGTTACAGAAACTGAGTTTCTCTTTTGGTAAACCCAAGAAAATTAAAATACTATAAAATACTGATTTTGACTCTTGTAATGACAAAAAAATTCAAATAGTTTGACATTGATACCTATTGTGGAATATTATTTTAACTGGGCAAAGATGTGTTACATTTGTTTATGCTGTGGAATATTACTTTAACTGCGTAAATGTGTCTTACATTTTTTCTGCTGCATTTGTTCAACCATGTAAGGATGTGCACTTAATTATGTAAAGATTTGTAGCACTTGTTTCACTTTGCCTGCCTAAGGCACCTGATGGTTCTAGTAAAGAGCTGAACAGCTAATAGCTAAGCAGAAAAAGGATAGGCAGGGCTAGCAGACAGAGAGAATAAGTAGGAGAAATCTAGACTCAAAGAAGAAAGAGAAGAGAGAGAAGAGAACAAGAGAGGAGAGGGACACATCCAGGGCCAGAAACCAGGCAGCCACCAGAAAGACAGACACTGGAGGAAGCAGGAAAGTAAGACATACAGAAAGGTAAATAGCCCTGAGGCAAAAGGTAAAGAGAAACAGGTTAATTTAAGTTAAAAGAGCAAGGCAGAAATGAGCCTAAGCTAGGTCCAGTGTTCATAACTAATAAGAAGTCTCCATTATCATGATTTGGGAGCTGGCTGGTGGTCCAAAAGAGCCTGATGCAGATATCTTCATGAATTACAGTAACTTCCAAAAAGGGAGATAATGTCAAGTTTCTCAAGTATCTAGTTGAAAGTTTTTTGAAGTTATGAAAGTAAATCATAAACATGTCTGAGTCCACTAGATGATTGGCAGAAATCCAAGATATAAATGAACAATGAATGCCATAAAGTTTGAGAAACATTTATTGAGAAGTGTCCAAAAGATTTATGCTAAACTACATACATGAGACTTATTTCTTAGACATTTGCTATTTACTGCTGTTACTTAGAAACTGAAGGCACACTAGGATTCAGGCTGAGTTATTTACTACCCAGCTTCAGTGGACAATTATCAATCCTCCATGACAGTTTCAGCTATAAAGGTCTGACATAAAATAGGCTGAAGTGTGTCTTAGCAACTATCTAGGGGGAGTGGGTCAGTCAGTTTTAATGTTCAACTATTTCATTTGAGCTCCCTTGCAGAATTCATATCTCCTTAAATGTATGTTAGCCACCAATGTGTCATTGGTGATACATTAAAACTCATTTTTTAGTCCAAGATTTACTGACTTTTCCACACATTGTGCTGTGTTTGTAGCATCTCCATCTCCACCTCTAAAACTAGAGTGTGTCTAGAAAATAATATAAAACAAACAAAGGAAAGACAAGAAAAGTAAAAGAATAAATCAAAACAAAGAATTTCCAACCTGATATTTCACCTATTATGTGTAGGTTCAGTTTAGTTCACTTAAGAATTACTTCAATTTTCAAAGCAAATGAACTGTCCCATCTCTCAATCCTTGAATTTCAATCCTACTTTAAAATCATATCTACTTTATTCATATTATTAACCCATAGGCTGTCTGGTTCATTCACTTACAAAATATCAGTACTGTTATACTTCAATAAATGATATTAAATACCTTGGAATATTTCATATATTTTAGCCATTTTTAGTTGTTTTACATAGAATGGTTTGCTTCAATGTATGAGTGAGAATATGTAATACTTGTCATTCTGTGTTTGGTTTATTTTTATTGACATGGTGTCCTCCATTCCTACAAATAGCATGATTCCATTCATCGTTATAGCTAAATGATATTTGTTGTCTATTTTGTGTCATGTTTTATTTATCCATTTATCTGTTGACATCCTACAAGAGAATAAAACCCTATTCATTGGATTTATCACCATTTATATCTTCATGTGCCAATATACATAACTCTACTCAACATTTCTATACTTTCTGAGCTCCATCAGTCATAGTGGAAACACTGACCATGGAGGATATGGTTAAGGGTAAAGATGTTTACATCAGACTTTGAATTGTGTCTGTATATAAAAAGCCACTTGTAAAGTAAGAAAATAGTGTGAATAATTCAAGCCAAGAAAATATCGTAGTTTCCATTTGTTGAATATTTTAAATAATCTTTGAGCATGAGAAGTATGGAATTCTCAATATTCTAAATTCATAGTTCACTTTGTAGGAAAAAAGTCTTTGGTGTAAAACGAATGAAAAAAAATTTCTTAATAAAAATAAAAAAAGAAAGAGAAAGAAAGAAAGAAATAATGTAAAAGAGAAAATAAAAGTCTCACGTTCTCTTGAAGCCTGTTTTGGCTGGATGCTTACTGAACCTAAAGTGTAATTTTAATTTTTATTTATATTTGAATCACATAAGCATAAGAGTGAAGATGAGGGACTAGGTAATCTTATTTTATATGAATAAATCAAATAATTCCAGAGAATTAACTTCCACATAAAGTTGCCACTACAACTTACTATGACAGATATATGCCATATGTGCATATAAGAGTTGGCCATTTGTGTCTAAAGTATTTGATATTATGGTTTTAAAAATTGTATTTTTAAGGATTAGGGCACTGGTTAACAAGTTTTGGACAATTAGTGATTTTTTTCCTTTTTTAAAAGTTAGAAGTAGATTTTTCTCTCATACAATACATCCTGACCAGTTTTCCCTCCCTCCAATCCTCCCAGCTCACCTATACCTCTCTTCTCTCCCAGATCCCTACCCCTCCATTTCCCTTTAGAAAGGAGCAGGCCTCCAAGAGATAACAACCAAATACAAAACAAGATACAATAAGACAAGGCAAACCCCCTCAAACCAAGGCTGGACAAGGCAACCCAATAGGAGGAAACAAGTCCTAAGAGCAGGCGAAAGAATCAAAGACACACCCGCCCCCACAGTTAGGAGTCCTACAAAAAATAAAGCTCAATAGCCATGATACACATGCAGAGGAACTTGGGCAGACTTCTTTAGGCCCCAGACTTGCCACTTCGGTATCTCTGAGTCCATATGTGCCCTACTTAGTTAATATAGTGGGCCATGTGTCCTCCATCCACTCTAATTCCTACAATCTTTCCTTCTCCCTCTTCCACGGGGTTTCCAGATATCCAAGGTAAGGGACCTGATAGAGACCTCCAATTTAGGTTCTCCACATAACATCCAGCTGTCAGTCTCTGCACCTGCTCTAATCTGCTGCCAGAGGAAGCCTCTCTGATGACAAATGGACAAGGGACTAACATATGCATATAACAGATATAATTAGGGATCATTTCATTGTTTTTTGTTTGTTTGTTTGTTTTTCCAGTCATGTTTGGTTATATCCTAGGTGTCTGGGCTATCCATATTCTGGAATACGTAAATGTTTCCTGAAAATGAATTTATAGTCATGTAAATTTACTATAAGTTTATTTATATATTTAAGCTTTTCTGGGTATTTTAATATAAGACATGAAATCATTGGGGATATTGAAAAGTCAATTACCATGTATCAGTTATCAGTTCTTAAAAATCATGTATATTATATGAGTTTCATTGGTATGTGTGCATACACACGTATATTTCAAAATACACTTTTCTAGTTTCAGTTCAAACACACAAATGTCTTGCAAAGTGTGTCTACCCTTAAAAGAAGATGCTAGTGACAATAAAAATAGCTTTCCTAGCTATTGTGAGTAGAGTATCCATGAACATGGTTGAACAAATATCTGCACAGTAGTATATCAAGTCCTTTGGGCATATGCCAAGGGAGTGATATGGCTGCGTCATGTAGTAAATCTACTTTTAGCTTTCTGAGAATTTTCCACACTAATTTTCAGAGTGTCTGCACACATTTACAATCCCACCAACAGTGAATGACATTTCCCCTTTCCCCACATTCCCTCCGGCAGTTTTTGTCAGCTGTTTTCTTGGTCTTTGCCATTCTGACTGGGGTAAGATGAAATCTCAAATTCGTTTTAATTTGCATTTCCATAGTTGCTAGGAATGATAAACACCTTTTGAGATATTTGTTGGCCCAGCCAGGCATGATGATTCATGTCAGGCATTCTATCACTCAGGAGTGTGAGGCAGGAGGGCTGCCAGCATGGGCTATGTAGTGACTTCTGAGCTAGTCTGGGCTACAACATGACAGCATGAGGTCCTGTCAAAAGAAGGGAAAAAGTCAGATGACCCTTTTTGAGGAGAGGGCACAAAGGGAAAATAAATACTACGGAATTCAATTTTGCTCTGCAAGGGACTGTTTAGATCCATAGCTTACTTGGGTTGTTTTCATGACTTCCTTTTTTGAGATCTTTGTATGTTATAGATATTAAAACTCTCTCTGATGTATAGCAAGAAAAGATTCTCTCCTACTCTGAATTTTGTCTTCCTTCCACAAATTAATTGCTTTTCTGTAAAGAAACTTTTTAGTTTTATGAGAAACTGTCAATTATTCTCCTTAATTCCTGGGCAAATGGAATCCTATTTGAAAAGTCCTTTTCTACATATATACCATGGTACTGCCTTTGTTTTCTTCTAACAGCTTGGGTTCCACATTGAAGTCTTTGATCCATTTGGAGTGGATTTTTGTGCTGGGTAATAGACATATATCTAATTTGATTCTTCTACAAATGGGCACCAAGTTCCCCAGCACCATTTGTTGAAAACGCTCTGTGTATTTTTGGCATCTTTGTCAAATATGATATGACTGCAATTTCATGTATTCAAAACTCAGTCTTCTATTCTATGGACATATAAGAGTATTTTTCTGCCCATATTATGATATATTTATTACTGTGGGTCTGTAATGAAATCTCATATGGTTGTCCCTCCAGTATTGTCCCCTCGCCCCCTAGAATTTTTTTTAGCTCTCTGGGGTATTTTGTGGTTCCATATGAATTTTAGGGTAGTTCATTTTCTATTTCTGCACAGAATGTTTTGAAGATTTTGATAGGGCTCACATTGAATCTGTTAATTGCTTTGGTAAGGATGAAAAACAAAAAAGGTTTCTTAATGTACACAAGTAAGTGTAGCTGATCATTGGGTGCCCAACCTCAGTTGATGCTTCTAAAAACACATATAAGGCTAAGGAACATCCTAGAAAAGGAGGCAAAAAGATTGTAAGGATTAGAGGTCCAAGACATTTACTGTGAGATTATGTCTTCTATATAATACAGGGAATTTACACCCATGAAATTTCAAAAAAGAAAAGATCACCTAAAAAACACCCACAACTGACATGCCAAAGTGGATGGGGTAAGTCACACTAGGTCCTACCCTTAAATAAAAAGCTATGAGTACTTAATGGCTCCTTAAAAAGGCAGGATCAGTTTTCTCCAAGGACAAGACCACTTTAGGTTATACTAAGTGGTTACCCTTAAATAAATATACAATAAATGAACTCAAAATTATACATATATGATGTATGTAGTATTATAAATGAATATAATATAATAGATATATATTGTGTATGTGTGTGTAACAATAATAAAATGTTACAATTATACAAATAAAAGGAGAAAGAGTATTGTATCCCTGTAATTAATTTGAAGGCTAGTGTTAAATTTTAATATTTCCACTGTCATGTTCATATAGCAAAGATGGATGTTATGACTACAAAATGGAATAAACAGGCTAAGTTATAAATCAAAATATACTCAATTAGAAAATATCTTAAAGCAAATTAAAGCAAAATCCCAATACATCAGAAACTTGAGACAAAAAATAAAAAGTGAAAAATTTATTTGCTTTGATGTAAGTATGGCCCCCTTAGTTTTATTTTTTAGTTATTTTTTAATTATCAATTTGTGGAATTTATCTTCTTATCCATTCACTGACTACCTATATGTTTTTGCTTCTTTTAAAATATTATTAATCTTTACATTCTTACCACAGTCTCTCCTCTTTCTTCTCCTCCCAGTACCTCCCCCTACCTCACCTCTGCCCTTACATCCACTTCTCCTCCCATTTACATTTAGTAAAGGGCAGGCCTCCCATGGATATCAACCAAATATGGCATGTCTAGTTGCAGTAAGATTAGGCACCTCTGCTCATATGAAGGCTGGACAAGGCAACCCAGTATGAATAATAGGTTCCAAAAGCCAGCAAAAGAGTTAGAGACAGCCCCTGATCCCACTTCTGGGAGTCCCACAAGAAGACCAAGTTACATCACTATAACATATATGCACGGGGCCTATGTCAGTCTTATGCAGGCTCTCTGGTTGCTTGTTGCTGGAAAATTTCCCAAGTTCCGCCAGCTCCCAAGTCCCGCCAGTCCCAGAAACCACTTACAAAATAAACACACAGACGCTTACATTATTTAAACTGCTTGGCCATTAGCTCAGGCCTATCATTGTCTAGCTCTTACTCTTATATTTAGCCCATTTCTATTAATCTCTACTTTGCCACGTGGCTCGTGGCTTACCGGTACTTTACATCTTCCTTGTTCTCGCTGCGGCTCCAGGCCGTCTCTCCCTATCCTTCCTTCCTCCTCAATTTTTCTCTCTGTTAATCCCGCCTATACTTCCTGTCTGGCTATTGGCCAATCAGTGTTTATTGACATACAGCGATATCCACAGCAGTTGCTAATTTAGTCTCTGTGAGACCCTTTAAGTCCAGTTTAGGTTATATGGATTCTCTTGTGATGTCCTTGACTCCCCTATCTCCTACAATCCTTCCTCCCCATCTTTCACAAGATTCTGAGAGCTCTACCTAATGTTTGGCTGTGGGTCTCTGCATCTATTTCCACCAGTTGCTGGACGAAACCTCTTTGATGAAAGTTGGGCTAGGAATCAATCTATGAATGTAGCAGAAAATCATTAGGCATCATTACATTGACATTTTTTCCCAGTCATGTTTGGTTCTATCCTTGGTCTCTGGGCCATCCATCTTCAGGGTCCTGGTGCTCCAGGCAGTGTCAGGGGTTGACTCCCTCTCATGGCATGAATCTTAGGCTGGATCAGTCATTGGTTGACCACTCCCACAATTTTTGAGCCAGCTTTACTCCAGCACATCTCGTAGGCAGGACAAATAGTAGGTTGAAAGTTATGTGGCTGGGTTGGTGTCCCAATCCCTCCACTGGATGTCTTGCCTGGTTATAGGAGATGGCCAGTTCAGGTACTATAGCCCCCATTACTAGTCTTAGCTAGGGTCACCCTCATAGAGTACTGGTATTTTTCCATTGCATTGGGTTTCTGCCTCACTCCCAATGCCCACTTTGTCCAGTCATCTCTTCCAGTACTCCCCACGTACAATCTCTACTTGATCACTCCTGTACCCATCTCCACCTGCCACCAATCCATCTGTGAAATCTAGTCTATTTCCCCTTCCTAGGGATATCCAAATGTCTCCTCCTGGGCCCTCCTTGTTACTTTTATTCTTTGGGTTTTTGGATTGAAGCATAGTTGTCCTTTACTTACAGCTAATATCTACTTATGAGTACACACCGTGTTTGGTTTTCTGGGTCTGGCTTACCTCATTCAGGATGTTTCTCTCTAGTTCCATCCATTTGACTGCAAATTTTATGATGCCATTATTTTTAACATTGAGTTATATTCCATTGTGTAAATATACCACATTTTCTTTATCCATTCTTTGGTTGAGGGACATCTAGGTTGTTTCCAGTTTCTGGCTATTACAAATAAAGCTGCTATGAACATAGTTGAGCAAGTGTCTTTATGGTAGGATGGAGCATCCTATGGTTATATGCCCAACAATGATATAGTTGGGTCTTCAGGTAGATCAAATCCCAAGTTTCTGAGAAACTGCCACATTGATTTCCATAGTGGCTGTACAATTTGTCACTCCCACCAGCAACAGAGTATTCCCCTTGCTCCACTTCCTCACCAGCATGAGCTGTCACTTGTTTTTGATCTTAGCAATTCTGACAGGTGTAAGATGGAATCTGAGTCATTTAATTTGCATTTCACTGATAGGTAAGGATGTTCAGCATTTCTTAAAGTGTTTCTCAGCCATTTGAGATTCCATTGTTGAAAATTCTGTTTAGATCTGTATCCCATATTTTTTATTAGATTGTTTGGCCCAGCTTCTTGAGTTCCTTATAAATTTTGGTTACAGTGTTCTGTCTGATGTCAGGTTAGTGAAGATCTTTTGCTATTCTGCAAGCTACCCTTTTGTCCTTTTGATTGTGTCCTTTGCCTTACAGAAGCTTTTCAGTTTCAGGAGGTTCTATTTATTAATTGTCGATCATAGTGCCTGCATGATTGCTGTTCTGTTCATGAAGTAGTCTCCTGTGGCAATGCACTCAAGGCCATCCTCCATTTTCCCTTCTATCAGGTTCAGTGTATCTGGTTTTATGTTTTGGTCTTTGATCTACTTGGACTTGAGTTTTGTGCAGTGTTATAGGTATGGATCAATATGCATTCTTCTACATGCAGATATCCAGTTAGACTAGCATCATTTGTTGAAGATGCTTTCTTTTTTATTGTATAATTTTGGCCTTTGTAAAAAAATCAAGTGTCCTTAGGTGCATGGATTTAATTCTGAGTTTTCCATTTGATTCCATTGATCCACCTGTCTATTTATGCCAATAACATGCTGTTCTCTATTAAAATTACTCTGTAGTACAGCTTGAAATCAGGAATAGTGACACCTCCAAAAATTCTTTTATTTCACAGAATTGTTTTATGTGTCCTGAATTTTTTCTTTTTCTATGTGAAGTTGAGTATTGTTCTTTAAAGATCTATAATTTTAATGGGAATTGCATTGAATTTGTGGGCTGCTTTTAAAAAGTAAGATGAATATTTTTACTATGCTAATACTACTGATCTATAAGCATGGGAGAACTTTCCATCTTCTGATATCTTTTTCAATTGCTCTTTTCAACACTTGAATTTCTTGTCATACAGGTCTTTTACTTGCTTGGTTAGAGTTACAGGAAGATATTTTATATTATTTGTGGCTATGGTAAAGGGTGTTGTTTCCCTGATCTTTTTCTCAGCACATTAATCTTTTGTATATAGGAGGGCTACTGATAGTTTTGAGTTAATTTAGAGACTAAACTGACAATCAGGGAACCTGCATGCGACTGACATAGGCCCTCTGCATATATGTTACAGTTGTGTAGCTTGGTCTTCTCCTGGGACTCATAACAGTGGGAGCAGGGACTATCTCTGTCTGTGTTGCCTGCTTTTGGGACCCCTTTCTCCTACTGGATTGCCTTGTCCAGCCTTAATAGAAGAGGAGGTACCTAGGCTCATTGTAACTTGATCTATCATGGCTGGCTGATATCAATGGGAGGCCTGCCCTTTTCTGAAGAGAAAAGGAGGAGTGAATGGGGGAGGGGAGGTGTGGGGAGAGCCTGGAAGGAAAGGAGGGAGGAGAAACTGTGATTGGGCTGTAAAAATCAATCAATCAATCAATCAACAAAAAAATGAAGATAAAAATGAAGCTCGTAGGGAAGGGTTCTAATCGAATAGCACAGAATCTTCAGAAGAAGACAGCAGGAATGTATACTCACAGAAGAAAGATCATGGGGAAATGGAGAAAGAGAAGCCATTTGCCTTCAGAGGTCTTAGGGAAAACCTGTTTGTCTACATCATGATCTCATTGTGTCCAGGCTGTGAAAATGTAAATTGGTATTATATAAGCCATTCAGTCTGTGGTTTGTTTTGACAGCATCCTTTGTAAAGTAATAAAGGAACAAGCATACTCTAACCCCCCCCCCCCTCTC